>LR749797.1:1403321-1672185 GCA_902729485.2 Mus minutoides
GAGCTCCTTTCACCCTGAGGGGCTGGGGAGCTCGACCAGGAGCAGCAACAGTAGGGGGCTTTTAAGGAAAAAGTGAGAAGTTGGGAGGAGTTGGGAGGAGTTAGGCTACAGCTCTTCTCTGGGCAGGGGGGTGGGGTAGCCTTGCTGAAGGAACAAAGAGAGGGAGTGAGCTGTCCTTGGAGTTATCTCTGGGTCTCTGGCACAGACAGTCAGGCTAGGTCTTCTTGCTAACAAAGAGCTTCTCACTGGCTGCATTCTCAGAGATTGGGAAACAGGCCTTGGGGGAGCATTCAAAGGCTGTACATTTCAGGGGGAAACACTTTGGGGTCTTTCAAAAGAAGACAAACAGACACGTGCACAGACAGAAAGCTAGGATCTGGTGGTCTGGGTTCTCCACTGGAGAGACCTCAGCACCCTGGATGCTCAGGGTGCTTATTTTTCAGTTGAACGGAGAGGGAGGGATACTGCACACACAGCAAGAAGACAGGGTCATTGTGTACCTTATAAGCACACACTGTCAATTCTGGTCCTCAGTTTCCACCCAGCCCTTAGACAGCATTAATATCAGGGAGGCTGTTGTATCCCTCACCCCTGTGGAGTTTCTGCCCTTCCTCCCCGTGTCCAAGTCTTGGGCGTCTTTGACATGGCTAGCTCATGTAAGCACATACATCCACTCAGGACTTTGTCCACTCTTTACCCAGAGATCCCTAATTGGTCTCCTGCTGTCTGACTGAAAATGTGCTTAGCTGCTTAAGTACTTAACTGAGCTGGCTTTTGGTCTCTGCTTATGTTATACCTTGTCCATTCCTTTACTCTCAACCTGAAAGACCCAGAATGTGAGGACTCCCTCATGTTCTGACTCAGGAGAGGCGACACCCCAAATCACTCACGAGATGCAAACTGCAAGAGGACTTTGATTCCAAGAGTGCTCTGGGAACCCCAGTAGCTGGATAAGGGGGTATTTAAAAGAAGAAACCACAACTCAAGGGGTGGGGAAAGCGTTGTTGGAAAATACCAGTTAAAAGTCATGAGGAGGTACAAAGTCACAAGAGTCACCAGGAATACCTGAGGAATAAATGGGAAGAAACCACAACTCAAGGGGTGGCAAGGGCGATGTTGGAAAATACCAAAAATAAGAGCCACAAGGAAGAAAGTCAAGACAGTTTTCTATGATCTTGCAACAACAGCACATTTGCATAGTGGGTTCCAGCAGTGGGTGGGTCAGGGTGACTTTCTCTGTATGCACACTCCCTGAACCTAGGAAGCCGATGGGTGGAGGAATGTTGGATGGGTGGAGGATTGTCGCTAGTCACAAAGGTCACATACTCTTTTTTTCAAACCCATTGCATCTTTACTGGTAAAATAAATTTCTTATGCACATTAGATTGTTAGGCTTAGATTTTTTATTTTTTTCTTTTACTCAGTCTTCATCTTTACAGGGAAGAGTTTAACCTGCTCACATTAATGGTTATTATAGGTGAGTGTTCCAGGCTGGGGAGATGACTTAGTGGGTAGAGCCTAGGGTGCAGGCATGAGACCTGTGATTTTGTCTTTAAGAACCAAAAAAGGAGTCAGGCATGGTGTGTGTATGTCTGGGTGGACCCCAAGTATCATTCAAAGCTAGCCAAGCTGAAGTGAAGAGCTTCAGGTCTAATGAGAGAGCCTGTCTCAAATAATATGAACGGGATAATGGAGGAAGATGGTGTGGTCCACCTCTGCTGTCCACTCTACATACCTGGGCCAGCATACCCACAGACGCCCTTCCTCAACATACCAACACACCTTTACCTTTTTACTTTTAACTATTGCTGTTCATACTTGTGCTTTTCTTTATTGACAGGGATGAACTTTCCTCTCTTTCTCTCTCTCTTTTTTTTGGGGGGGGGTTGTTTGTTTGTATGTTTGTTTGAGACAGGGTTTCTCTGTGTAGCCCTGGCTGTCCTGGAACTCACTTTGTAGACCAGGCTGGCCTCAAACTCAGAAATCTGCCTGCCTCTGCCTCCCAAGTGCTGGGATTAAAGGTGTGCGTCACCACGCCCGGCTCTCTTTCTCTTTTAAATATCTGCTCTACTGTTGAATTTCTGTCCTTTTATTTCTAACAAAAAGGAGCTTTCCCACTTTTCTCAGGGCCCAGATGGATGGTGATATGCTGATTGACTTTGTTTTTGAGGTTTTTTTTTTTTTTTTTTTTTTTCTTCCCACTTATGGAAGATAGATTTTCTGGGAATACTATCCTTGGTTTGTTTGTTTGTTTGTTTGTTTTTGGACTTGAATACCTTTCCTCTCTTTGCTAGCCTGTGATGTTTGTGCTGCTAGTAAAGTTTCTTTCATAAGCCATTCTTTTTTCTTGCTAGGTTGTGAATTACTTTTGCCATTTACCGCTGACTTTCTGATTACACTATGCCCTAGAAGGATGTTTTTGGTCAGACCTATTAGATGGCCTCTGAGCCTCATGACTCTGTGTTACCTTTTCCAGCACTTGGAAAGTGATGTGTATGTTCCAGCCCTTTATTTAATCCATTGCCTGTCCTTGTGTACCCTGGCCATCTCTGTTTGGGGCTCCTGTGGTGAGAGTGTCTGCTCTCTTCATAGACCCCCCCCTTCCCCTTCCAGCCTCACAGACCTTTGTTGTTGTTGTTGTTTTTTTTTTTAAATTATTTGCTTTTTCTTTTTTAAGCATCTAAAAAATATTATTTCACATGACCTCTCTTCAGGCCCAGAAATTCTTCGGTCTGATCGATCATGCTGTTTCTTCATTTCATGTATTGCTTTGATTTCATTCTGATAGGCTCTATTTTGTCCTCTGTGTCTTTTCACTGAATATTTGTATATCACTGAATTATCTGAATGTGCTATTTTGTGTATCGGCAAATTTCTTGAATATTCTTTTGAAATGTTGTTAAGGCAGTTTATAAATTCTCTCTCTTTTGTGGTATGTAGAGTCACTGCCTTTAACCTAGTGGTGTGCACTTGCAAGGTTCTTACCAGCTTCTTGTGTCTCTCTGTGCCTATCTGTGAGTATGCTGTGTGTGGACTGCCACCATTCCTAGAAGGTGACTTTGATAATAAGATCTTCTGTTGGAGATATATCACAAGTTATTGGCTATTTGTATATTGCCTATAAATTTTGTATTATATATTATATTGACCCCTATTCCCTAAAAATTTGTGTGCTTAAAGAAGAACATTAAACTGTAGATAAATCACCGAGAAAATGGAACTATTCCAAAATTTCTTTCAGGAATGCGATTTTGCTTTTTTTTTTTTTTTTTCCATGTTTGAAAATACCTTTTAATTTTTAGATTAATTTTTTTAACTAATTAGCTAAAACACATACTTTAGTAAAAAGTTTTCATTAAATTTCAAGTGAAGTGAAGAGTCCAATTAAAATTGGTGTGAACTACAGAAGAATATTACTCAGTCAAAAATTATAGTAACATGGATGTAACTTGAGAACATTATCTTATGTAAAACAAGCCAGGCAAGCAGAGACAAACACAGGCCTTCTCACTCGTTCAGCCTGGTAGACGTCAGCAACAGCTGGTCCCTAGGGATGGGGAAGAGCAGCAGGCACAGGAGGAGAGGGACTACATGGGACTGGCTAGGGTGTGATGAGGTGATAAGGGCGCCATGGATAACTGAGGATGGTGATGGGCATGCTCAAAACACAGTATCGGGATGGATGGGAAAGGCACAGTGAATCCCATTGATCTCTGTGATTGTCATGCTAGTCAAGGAAGGAGGGCAGAATCTATAAACATCAGCTTAAGTATGGAGTACTGACTGGTACGTCAGTGTTTCCATGATGGTAACTTAGACTGTTGCCCACAATGTACAATGTAAAGGGTAACTGTTTATTTTCTAGGTCTTCATGCATGTGTTCTGCTAGGTGCAGGTCCATCTGTTTAGGAGAGAGCTCTAGTCTAACTGGAGTTCGCACAAGAGTCTGTGGATTCTGCTCTCACTTCGTTTATGAGCAGTCAGTGGACACACAACCCAGGGAGGACCAGCAAGGGGACAGGATGGATGTGCAGTTCCGGAGGTGCTTACGGAGCAGGCATGTGAGGAGGAGGCAGGTACATACAGCTGCCTCAAGGCACGGACTGTAGAAGGGGTTTGCGTAGTGTGCTAAGAGTTTTTTTTTTCTCTGATCGTGAGGAGGGCATTCAGACATTCTGAGCATGCATGCCATGCCCCAGTGCCTGTGAAGGGATGGACTTGCCAGCGAGAGTGAGGGACAGTGGGAGTGGGGCTGGGGGAAGGAATATTCTCTTCTCCCATGGCCTTTATGCCGGCTGCCAGTAGAAGATGGGGCCATATTACATGTGAGTCCTACCACCTCAAAGATCCAGATTAAAATGGGTCTTCACACTTCCAGTGGTTTCATTAAGAAAAAAATCTCCACAGGGGTACCCAGCCAGTTGGGTTTTAGTTAATTTCATATGTAGTCAAGTTAACAGCTAAGAATAGCTTATCATACTGAGTAACATCTACAATTTTAATAATAATTTTTATGTTAAAATTGTATTTACATCATTTCCTCTCTTCCCGTCCACTCCTTCCATCCTCTCACTACTCCTCCCCAACAACTCCCCGTCTGCCAGTTCACTGTTTCCTGGTTTTGTGGGTATGAATGGTATCAATAGCTAGTTGCATGTTATGCAGCTTTCATTTTATTCTCATTATCAAGTTTTAAAATCAGGATTCACTTTAAATACTCAACTTCAGTTAATTTTACATTTTACTTAAAGTGGTAGTGGTTGTTGGTTTTGGGGGGCTGAGCATGTTAGCCTGAAGGGAGAGCAGTGCCTCTGTGTGTCCTGTGGCCACAGCAGTGCTGCCCACGCTGAGATCCCCTGACTGTCCACAGCCCGCCTCACACCAGCAGCTCCGGTCTGCAAATCCTGTGACCCTAAGGCAGAGTGACCGACTCCGCAGCCCCTCTCGGCTCCCACTTCTGTTCCCTTTTCCTTTGAGGCATTAGTAGATGCTGGCTGATGTCACGCATTGCTGCAGTTGTCTCCCCACCCTCCCAAAACAAGGGCTCAGTATGGCTGAGCTATAACTCTGTAGATGAGGCTAGCCTTGAACTTACAGAGATCCTCCGCCTCAGCCTTCCAAGTGCTGGGACTAAAGCCTGCGCCACCACTTCCCAGCTGCTGAAGAATTTTATGGTGTACTCTACTGTGTTTTTTGTCCCATGGTAACTTGTTTTTGTTTGTGGGCAGAAGAAAATTTTTTTCTTAATTTCTTTAGATTTCATTGTGCTGATTATGAATTCTTACATCCAACTCCAACAGAACTCTATACTCTTTTTTTCTTCTTCTTTTTTTTAGTGGCCAAACTATTAAAAGATTATTGATTATTATTATTTTTTAAAAAGATTTATTTTGGGGGGCTGGAGAGATGGCTCAGCTGTTAAAGGCTAGGGTCATAACCAAAAATATTTATTTATTTAAAAATATTTATTTATTCATTTAATGTATGAGTTTACTGTGGCTGTCTTCACACACCCGAGAAGAGGATGTCAGATCTCATTATGGTGGTTGTGAGCCACCATGGGGTTGCTGGGATTTGAACTCAGGACCTCTAGAAGAGCAGTCGGTGTTCTTAACTACTGAGCCATCTCTTCACCCCTATTATTACTTTTTTTAAGTGACGTTCTTCTGGGGACTTGATCCCTCCTGCTTCAGCCGAGACTTTGTTCCTCTCTTCAGTGCCATGTCCTATGTGTCTTCAGGGCTTCAGCGCCATGTCCTATGTGTCTTCAGGGCTGATGCCTCCCAAGCATGCTGCCCCTCCCCCACTGGAGGGTAAAGCTAGCAAGGCTGTGGGAGTCAAGTCTATAAATCCAACCAAGTCTGGTTTTTGTTTTTGTTTCCCATGTATCTAGTAGCAAAAACAGATTATTTCTTTTTCATCCTGTGTTTGGGATGGTTTGGGGAAGACTTTGGGGAGCTGCTTGCTAGCTGAAGGAGATCCCCTTAAATTAGTCCTGGCAAGAGTTTCAGGGGAGTCTCGCTTTCCCAGGCATGAGATGTTCAGATTTAGGACAGTCCTGGTTAATGCAGTTCTTTCAGTGACAAGGCACAGTCAGTTGTGAAGGAGTGACTCGGTGACTTTCATTCACTTGGTGGCATTTAGTCTAAGTAATGTTGATTTAAATGAAAATATCTAAATTGTAGTGTTTTAAAGCAAGCATAATGACATTCTTACATAAATATGTCTAAGGTACAATCTAAATACCGATTAAATGAGAAAAAAGTCTTTTCTAATTGCATGTGCCAGAAAAAAAAAATCCTAGGGTATGCATATTGGCTTGTGTAGCTTGTAAATGAGAGCTTTCTGTTTCTGACATTGTAGAAAAGTCTTTTTACATAAATAACATCCCATAAATCATTTCAAAATGTCTGAGATTCTGAGTAATAATTTTTTTTTTCTTGAGCAGTCTGCAAATGACATCTTAGTCATTAACTACTTCAGGATAAAAGCATTTTGCTAACATTAAGCTTCACTCAGAATTCTTAACTTGTTTAGATTGGCATGTGCTGTTTACAGTGTTGTATCGGCTTGTTAGATGTCTTTTTCTTTCCTCCTTAGTGAGAAATTTTACTGCTAGTTAGCTTGTCAGAGATGATTATAAGTAGGGAAAAAAATCCTGGTGGTAGATGGCTGTGTTTTATTCTAAGCATTATTGATCCGTAAAGACTTACAATATATTATTCTAAGGTTGTCATTGCTAGAAAGGACCGGGGAAGGATTAGGAAGCCACATTGACAGAAGTCATCATTTTAATGACAGGCAATTTAGTTTGAGGTAAGTGAAGCAAGGAGAAATGCAATCAGTCATCACAGCGAGGACTTTCCCAAATGTTTATCAGTCTGTAATGAACGCATGCTGATCATCAAGGTCATTGCAGAGCTTCTCCTCTAAGTTTTTAGATGGTAGAAAGCAAGTTTTAAAATTACTATGTCATCACAAATTTGGGACATTTAAAGGATTAAAAGTTAAGAGACCTAAGAAAAATTCATCTGATTGATGTAACATTTCATTTCATGCACAGAATTAAGTAGTTCTCCCTACGTGAGATGGCTGCCTCACCATCTGGGACAAGAACACATGTGGAAGACAGTTTTTTTTTTGTTTTTTGTTTTGTTTGTTTTTAGATATTTTATTAATTTAGATTTCAAATGCTATCCCGAAAGTTCCCTATACCTTCCCCCTGCCCTGCTCCCCTACCCACCCATTCCCACTTCTTGGCCCTGGCATTCCCCTGTATTAGGGCATATAAAGTTTGTAATACGAAGCGGCCTCTCTTAACAATGATGGCCGACTAGGCCATCTTCTGCTACATATGCAGCTAGAGACACAAGCTCTGGGGGTTCTGGTTAGTTCATATTGTTGTTCTCTTATAGGGTTGCAGACCCCTTCAGCTCCTTGGGTACTTTCTCTAGCTTCTCCATTGGGGCCCCTGTGTTCCATCCTATAGATGACTGTGAGCATCCACTTCTGTATTTGCCAGGCACTAGCATAGCCTCATCCGAGACAGTTATATCAGGGTCCTTTCAGCAAACTCTTGCTGTCCTATGCAATAGTGTCTGGGTTTGGTGACTGATTATGGGATGGATCCCGGGTGGGGTAGTCTCTGGATAGTCCATCCTTTCATCTTAGCTCCAAACGTTGTCTCTGTAACTCCTTTCATGGGTATTTTGTTCCCTATTCTAAGGAGGAATGAAGTATCCACATGCTGGTCTTCCTTCTTCTTGATTTTCTTGTGTTTTGCAAATTGTATCTTGGGTATTCTAAGATTCGATGCTAATATCCGCTTAACAGTGAGTGCATATCTAGTGACTTCTTTTGTGATTGGGTTATCTCACTAAGGATGATATCCTCCAGATACATCCATTTGCCCAAGAATTTCATAAATTCATTGTTTTTAATAGCAGAGTATCCATTCCTCTGTTGAGGGACATCTGGGTTCTTTCCAGCTTCTGGCTATTATAAATAAGGCTGCTATGAACATAGTGGAGCATGTGTTCTTATTACCAGTTGGAACATCTTCTGGGTATATGCCCAGGAGAGGTATTGCTGGATCCTCCGGCAGTACTATGTCCAATTTTCTGAGGAACCTCCAGACTGATTTCCAGAGTGGTTGTACAAGCTTGCAATCCCACCAGCAATGGAGGAGTGTTTCTCTTTATCCACATCCTTGCCAGCATCTGCTGTGATCTGAATTTTTGATCTTAGCCATTCTGACTGGTGTGAGGTGGAATCTTAAGGTTGTTTTGATTTGCATTTCCCCGATGATTAAGGAGGAAGACAGTTTTGTACCTGGTGTATCCAGTCTCCTCGCCGTGCTGCAGTGTTCTGCTTACCTCTGCATAGTGCTCTATCTTGTTCTGTATGTGTAGTGCATGAATCCTTTCCTACCAAGATCCTCCATCTTTCTTGCTTCAGGGATCCTAAGTAGAGAGGAATGCTGAGAAATGGCTGTTAGCCAAGAAAAGAGGAGTATGTGCTGTCTGTAGAGAGCAGCAGAGCAGGGTGCTCCAGCCCTAGCTGAGTAGGTTTTAGAGCTGCTTTTGAGTTTATACTTAAACTCTGCTACCTGAATGATGCATGTTTATTAGGATGTAAGTTCTTGTCTCTATTTCCATATTTATAAGATGGGAACAATAATATTACAACAACCCATATAGTGGTTGTAAGAATTAATTCCATAAAATGGATAGGGACTTATTATTTCTTGATACTGATTGGTACTTCAGAAATATTGCTCACCGTAATTCTTCTGAGTGATTGGATTATTTTAGTGATGATAAGGTTGATTGAAGGAAGACATTCAGGATTGCTATTTTATTTATTCATTAAACTTTTAGGGAGATTTAATTTGAATGTATGTATGTTTGTCTGAATATATATATATCTGTGTACCATGTGCATACAGTACCTGTGAGGACTTGAAGAGTCCTGATACTAGAGTTAATACTTAACTCACCAACATATAGATGCTGGGAATTGAACTTGGGTCCTCTGGAAAAGCAGCCAATACTCTTAATCACAGAGCCATCTCTCTAGGCCGCAATTACCATTTAATATTCCAGTGGAAGATTATTTAGAACAACTCATAGAATGTTAAACCAAGATGAAGGCTGCCTAAAAGTGAAATCGCAGCGTTTAAAAACTGTTGTAATAAATTAATGTAGCGATATTATCTTAACATATAAAGGAAATTCTGAGGCTGGGGATGGGAAGGCACAAGGAGGTAGAGATGTCAGAGAACAGGAGAGGAGGAGAAACAGAACAGATTTCATCTGAAAACGTCCATGATGAGGCACAGTACAACCTGCTGAGCTGTCCCTCTGAGCAGGCGGTGTGTTGGAGTCTGGTTCTGGGCACTTTCCTTAGCCGTGGAAGCTTAGGGTAGGCTCAGATGATGAATTCCTTGGTATTGCTGTATGAGTTATACGCATGTTTTAAATCACTGTTCATGATAAATTATAGGTAGCCATGTGCATGTAAATTGCAGTTTGAATTGATAGTTCCTGGTGTAGGCAGCATATATTCTAGTTTGTGGTTTGTGTACATTTGGCCTTATATTCTGGCTTAGTTGGCCTTGTTCATGAAAATCTGAGCAGTTCATCTCTCTGCTCTTCATTTTCCATATTCATATAATTTAGATAGTAATATTATCCATATTTGCATTTTGGTTTTCTGTGTACTTAATGTTAACTGTTAACCATGTTTTCATTTTCAGAATCCGTCAAGATAATGTAATACATATATACATTACATACACACACACACACACACTTCAATGTAAGCATTTATTGACATGAATTTTTTTCAGTTAGGTTACTGGGTTACTGCCTTATAGAGTAGGCTTCTGTGAGAGGAAATCAGAAGGATTTGATTCCATTCTAAGGATCTTCAGATTCTGTTAATGTGTAAGGATGTCATTTGTTACAAAGCCATGGCTAACATTAAATCTCCACATGTAATAGCAATGTAGTGGCCCATTTAGTTCTCACCATATAAAGTCCATACTGGTGAAGAGAATGAGGCAGAGAGGCTGACCCTGCTTCAGTGCATGCACCCTGCCCCCATGAGTATATGATTACAGCACAAATTAGAATCAGTGGACAGAGAGAGAGGAATACATGAAGTTGAGGGAAACATTAGGATTGGATTTAGGAGTTGGATATTGATATGATCAAAGTATATTTTATGTATACATAGAATTCTCAAAAACTAAGATATTGTTAAAAGGTTATTATAGTGTATAGAACTTGTGTTAAGTATGATTTTTCCCTATGGATCCAACCTTCGCTCAGTTTAATTCTCATGCCTAGTTGAATTACTATTCCAACTATCCTAGGTGAATAATTCTTAAGAGACAGAGCTAAATTTGCTTTCTCTCAAAACTATATTGTAAGATAACTTAATTCTTATAATGAGTCCTGATGTTCTTTAATGAAGACTCTCTAAACCCGTCACAGTATGTAATAACTGGTATTAGTGTCTTTGAGTAGTATGTGTATGTTTTTAAGATTTTAAGATTTTCTTCTATCCTACCAGCTTTTCAGGGCTGGAATTCTTGCCCCCTGCTCCCCCTTTTTTAACCAGACACTAAAGATGTCTATTCAGCATAGTTCTGACTGAGCAGTTTATCAGGGAAGGAGTGAAGAATCAGGTGTTAGTATAGTGTGCCAGGTAACTGATGCATCTCAGAACCATACGCACGTGTTTGTACACCCTAACTTTTGGCTGCTTTTTCTGATATCAGTGAAACAGCTACGTCTCAGTTGCCAATTTGCCTGCAAATCTTACTTTCTGACAAAAAGTACTTGGATGTAAGAATGGGAAGTGTTAGGTGAAGGTAAAAATAAAAATCGCAATATTCAAATTTATAAAGAACCTGACACACTGGGTATCAAGAAAACAACCTAAGTTAAAAAAAAATGGAGTCCAAATCTAAGCAGAGAATTCTCAAAGGAGGAAACTCAAGTGGCTGATGAAACACTTAAAGAAAGAAAAATTCAGTATCCTTAATCAAGGGAATGGAAATGGTCAGTCCCTCCCACATGGTTTGTGCCACCCTTGTCCTAGCATTTCTTACAAGTAGGACACCATTGTAGCTGGGATGGTGTTTACATTTCTCCTTTGGTAGATCATGAAGTACCTTCCTGTACCAAGAACACCAGCCCATAGCCGTGTTTTTGAGGTTTCATCTTCTACTCATCAGAGTGCCTAAGATTAATAAACAAGTGACAGATTTGCTGACTAGGATGTGGGACCCTGGGGATGCCCATCCAGTGCTTGTGGGAGTGCAAACTTGTACAGTCACCTTGGAAACCAGGGTGCCAGCTCCTCAGGAAGGTGGGGACTGACCTACATGTAGATGCAGCTGTACTACGCTTGGGTATATACACAAAGGACACTTTATTCTACCACAGAGACACTTGCTTAATCATGTTCAATGCTGCTTTAGCCATAATAGCCAGGTATTGGAAATAACCTAGATATCTCTCAACAGAAAATAGATGAAGAAAATGGAGTAGTACTCAGATGTTAAAAAAGTCTGGGCTGGCAAGGTCTCTGTTGCTGATGACAAGACCCATACAACTCATTGAATGTGAAGGAGTTGAGCTGATAGCCAGGCAGCGGTGGTGCATGCCTTTAATCCCAGCACTTTGGAGGCAGAGGCAGGCAGATTTCTGAGTTCAAGGCCAGCCTGGTCTACAGAGTGATTTCCAGGACAGCCAGGGCTCTACAGAGAAACCCTGTCTCAAAAAACAAAAACAAAACAAAACAAAACAAAAAAAGAAGTTGAACTGTTGCTTATATAGAGCCTTTGCCTGCTATGGGCTAGTGTTCTTGGTACAGGAAGGTACTTCCTGGTCTACCAAAGGAGAAATATAAGCACCATCCCAGTTACAGTGCTGTCCTGCTTGCAAGAAATGCTAGGGCAAGGGTGGAACAAAGCGTGTGGGAGGGACTGACCAATATCTAATTTGAGTTAAGGTCCACTCCATCTTAAAATGCATGTCTCAAGTGTTAACAATTTGTAACATTAAAAATGTACAGTTATGTAAATTTGTTAATCTCTATATAACTTATAAGTTGAATATTTTGTGGGTATGTATATTTTCACACACATGTAAACACACACACATATATATACACATACATACACACCACACACATACACATGTGTACACACACACACTCTCGCACATACATAGAGTTTTTTTATTTTTAGTCCAGTAGTAAAAACCTGGTCTGTTTTACAAATATGTTCCAAAACATGCTCTTGAAATATTGCCTTCACTCTATTTAGAGAATTCCATGGATAGTTGTTTTACAAGTGTTAGATTTTCTGTTGTAGAGAAATACTTGGAAATTTAGATTTGTTTCTGTAATTTAGAAACAATGAAAGAACAGTAAGATAAACATTCTTGACTATAGTTCTCAGACCCAAGTTAACTGTAAGGCTGCATTTGCTAGTCCACTCGGCTGAGCTTATAGTCTGACCCATCCAGCAAAAACAATTTATTTGCATGCATACATTTTTCTGGAGTTGCTTTGAATACCCGTATACGAACACTTGTAAATATTAAGGCAATAAGCAATATAAAGATTTATAAAGCCTTATTTTTTTAAAAATTAAAATTTCATTGTTTTAAAACAGGGAAGCTGGTTCTTAACTATCAAGCAGATCTTTAATAATAATGTAAATCATTTTCCTAATTACCCATTACTGGAACATCATGATTGTAGTATGTTAGTTTTTATAATTTTTACTAATGTGTAAATGTTAAATATATTTAATAGTTAAGAGAATGTTTTGAATAATTTTTATGGGAACCTTAAATAGTTACAGCTTACCCTATAGAATAAATATTAAATCTTAATAATCATTTGTAAAATTATTTCTCATTATTCTAAATTTAAAATGAGTAGTACAATCTCTACAGGCCATTGTTTTTTAATTAAAGGGCTGCTTTTCAATCTGGAAGAGGCTGTATGTTTTACAACTTTGCTGCAGCTTGACCACATTGTAAGGTTCAGATGTGTGGAAGATTTGGGGAGCGTGCCAAGGGATAACATGCGTGAGTGGTGCCTCCCAAATCTGTATTTTCAACTTTTAATAGCTTCAGTTATGATCAGTACTGATCTGAAAGTAGTAGATACACACTTCTGGAAATAAGCTTTAACTTGCTTGCTGCTCTGGATACTCACATGCAGTCATGTGTAATCCCTGACCTTTTTCATGTAACTTGAGTGAGGCCTTTTGTAGCACATAGCACTTTAGAGTGCAGCTGCTCTATTGGTTTCAGAAAGGGCTGTTAGCATCACACTATTTTCATTGGGCAGCCATGTCACTGTGCCTGCATCGCCCACTAATTCCTGATTGTGTCATTTCATGTCACAAAAGAACAAGCACATACATTTTACAGGAACATATTTTGCAGTTCTTTTTATTGTTAATTTCTTATTCTTCATAGTTTATGAATTAAACAGCATAGTGTGTATGTGTGTATGTGTGTGTGTGTGTGTTTAGACAAATCCAGTACATATAAGGGTCGATTTTATCCAAGTTTTCAGTCATCAATTGACAGTCTTGGTATGTGTACCAAAGAGTATAAGGAATATGAAAAAAAACCTATCATTTTCTTTTAAAGTTCCTAACTGTTGTCTTGAATTTTGCCATTCATAATATGATTTGAGTATTTGTAACATTTGGGCATCAGTTAAAAAAAAATCATTGAGGTATTACTAGAAAGTAGTGAGGTGACTTTTTAAAACTCTAGGAAGAGAACTGCCACCTATGACTGAAGGAGAGAAGCCAGAATGGCCAAGAGATAAAGCCATGGGGTTTTATTTTGTTTTTTACACGACTCTGTTCAGAAGATATAGAATCAACTTACATGTTTCTCAGTGGATAAAAAGATAGTAAAGAACACACACACACACACACACACACACACACACACACACACACACACGCACACACACGCACACACACACACACGCACTATTAGCTATGAAATGGTGAACTCAGGTCCCGAGACTGTGTTGAAGACAGTGTACTAGGTGCAGTATCTCAGGCGCAGGTGTGCAATACCGAATGCTATCATACATGGAAAACAAAGACTGAGGTCAGAGGGTGAGAGAGCAGGGACATGGTTTCCAGGGTCTTGAGAAGAGGGAAGCATCGGGGATCTGAAGAGAAGAGTGTTAACAGGCAGCACAGACGCCATCACATAGAATCATTCTATTTTCTGTAACACTGGATTGTCTGTGGTTAACAGCAGTTAATTGAGAGTGTTACAGAGTATCTGGTTCAGGCATTTTAAAGGTTACCAACAGAGAGAAATAATGAACACTTGAGGTAGTGGTTGTGTCTGTCAAATTAGCATGACCATTACTAGCATTGTGTACTATAAATAAGTAAAGTTAGTGTAGGTTAAAGAAAATTAAGAGGTTATAGAGTACTTGAGAAAATAAAACAAGTCTTAGAAATGTAGGACCTCAGGTCTCACCCACTGAGACATCTTTTATCAAGATGAAATTGTTAACATATTCAACATTTTGTTTGCTTTTTTGAGATAGGGTTTCTTTGTGTAGCTCTGGCTGTCTTGGAACTTGCTCTGTAGACCAGGCTGTCCTTGAACTTACAGCGTTTCCATCTGCCTCTGCCTACTGAGTGCTGGTACTAAAGGTATGTACGTACCACTTCCACCCATCTTATATCAAAACTTTTTATCTGCTTTAGTAATGTTTGAGATGCTCTGGTTTACAATAAACTCCTCAAACAAAAATAAAATCAGAACTCAATTTTAGGCTAAGTAATGTTTTTCAAAGATTATTAATTTATACTCAGCAATGGTCTAACTATTGTATTTTGTGGAAATACACTTGCCACCATGTATATGAGACTTTTAAATTGCTAATAAAAGTTTCTTTATACCACATATTCTGCCAAGGTTTCCCCTCTCTCAGCTCCTATTACATCATCCCATCCCCACGCCTTCTTTCTCTTTCTCATAAGAAAACAAATAGGGAAACAAATAAGAATAAACAAAGCGAACACACTGACAAACAGAAGAAGGAACTACATGGGAGACAAATCTAATTTGTCTGTTTAGTGTGTGGATTATATTCATTGACTTGAAAGTGACTTCAGACTGACTGTATTCTCTGTATAAGAACTGTAAGAGGAAGGTTGGCTGTAGTATGGCTTTTGCTTTCTGCTGTTTGGACATGGGCATTTGAACTGAGAAAGAATGTGCTCTTCAGTTGACTGCTTACCTGCCACAGTCAGAGCCTGTGTTCAGTCCTTTATACTACAGCAAAACAGAACAAGACTGTGTGTGCACATGCATTCTTGTACATGTGTGCATGCATGTGTGCAAGTGGTTGAACGACTACTCACAGTTTTGTAAGACTTTGCATATATACATTGATGTCTATCTGTATATAACTTTGCATATATTTATGTGTTCATGTTGTATGTTGTTTGATCCATTTGCCTAGTTTGAAGATTTCAAGTGTTGAATTCTTTTCCTAAGATAAGTAAGATACACACATATATACACACATAACATACACACAGATACACACACACACACACACACACACATATATATATATTATATATATATATATATAATTTGACTAGGTAAGATAACTCATTATTTCAAAAACTAATCTAACAGCTGGATTAACATATTCATATAATTAAAACAACTAAAAGAACAATAGACGGCCAGTGGTCAGTTACTGACACAGGAGCTGTTAATGTTTTTGTTTCTGTCTCTGAGGACAACTAATTTTCCTCTCTCAGCAGCCATTGTTTTCCTTAAGCTCTTCATCCAGGAAAAGGGCCTCGTGAAATTTTCCTATCCACATTGGCATGTTGACTGGTATGGTCATTATGCTGGTCAGCTGTGTTGTTGAAATGTCCTGGGTACAACTTCCCTGTCATGTCTAGTAGGCAGTATCTGGTGGCAGGTGCTCTGGTCTTCTGGCCCAGGTTTCTATGATGATTAATGAGTCTTAGGTATGGAGACCGTGTTATAGATGCCCTACGTGGGCTGGGCCATGGTCACTGACTCTCTACATTGAACATTTCAACCTCTGCAGAGTCTCCATCTATTGTGAAAAGAGACCTCTTTGCTCAGAGGCGTGTGTAGGGGGATTGCTTAGTTGTGGATATAAACCTAAGTATTTAGAATGCTGTTGGGAATTAGGTTGCTTTAATAAATGGCGGTCACAGGCTCTCTTGCGGTGTGTGACCTCTTGCCATGGGCGATGGACAGACTTACAGTACCAGGGGTGAACCCTTCCCGATGAGTAGGTCTTAAGAATAATGGAGCCACTGCTGGCTTCCCCCAAGACAAAAGGGTCCCAGCTGCATCACTTGGGATAGCTTGCTGGTTGGTTGTTAGGAATTCTTATTGTTTTCATCACTGGCATCTTGAGTAGGACCTTCAGATATTGTGAAGCTAGTGCTCAACGAGGCTCCCAGGTCAGTTCCAGGTTTAATCTTCCAGTCTTGCGCCCAAAATGTGTCTCATCTTCAGCAATAGGATCTCATCTTCAAGTTCTGTGAGCCCCTAAGAGCCCTGTTTGGTTGGTTCTGAGGGTTTCCTTGTGGTGTCCTTGACCCCTCTTGCTCCTACAATCCTTCCTCCCCTGCAGGGTTCCCTAAGCTCCACCTCATGCTTGGCTCTGTATCTGTTTCCATCAGTTGCTGGGTGAAGCCTCTCTATGACAGTTGGGCTGGACACCAATCTGTGAGCACAGCAGAACCCGTGTATAACTAACTGTGTGGGCTTGGTTGTGAGATTTTGAGAGGGATGCTTTGGCTAACATTCCAAATTATTCCATGCATTTTGTTTATTCGAGGTCTCTCTGTGACGGATTGGAGTGTTGCATGATTCTGAACTGTTTTCCTGTCTGTTTAGAGCTTTGCTTCCTTCACTTTGTGCATCGTTTCTGCTCTGCAGCAGCAGCAGGCAAGATCATCGCTAGCCCGTTCATCACATGTGTTGGTCCGTCTTCCTCATCTTCTCCTGTACTGTCTTTTTTTTTTTTTTTCCTATTAATTTATTTTACTTATAAGTACTTGACTCTGTGTTTGTGAGTGCAGTGCCCCCAGAGCTGGAGAGGGACATCCGGTCCACTGGAGTTAAAGATGGCTGTGAGTCACCTCGTGGAACCTTGGACCCTGAAGGGAATTGACCCTGGCTTGAACCAGTGCTCTTAACCACTGAACCATCTCTCCAACTCACCCCCCCCCCCACGTCTGCCCGGAATCCTGTTAATAATTTGAGTACGTTTTCCACAGGTGCTTTCAGTTTGGGCCTCTGCTCAGAAAAACCTCCTGTAGCTGTGTATCTCCAAGGAACTTGCATTTGCCTGCCTCCCTTTCCCTTTGATTTAGGCAGGGTCTCATTCTTTACCTTCCACTGGTCCTGAATTCATTCTGTAGCCCAGGCTAACACCACACGCATGGCAGTCTTCTTACTTCAGCTGCCCGAGACCTAGAATTACAGATACGGGCTATCAGCCCCAGCTTCTGTGCTTTAAGATGTTGCTCTAAGAACATTGTTCCAGAGATTTCTCCTCTGAAAGCTCTAGGAGATTTAATCCCCTTAATTTAACCATAGCATGGTAGTCTCCTTCTCGGCCTTCTTTGTCCCATTGTTCTTTTCCTACTAGAAGCTTTGTTTTCCTGTAGCTCTGAAGATGTAGAATTTATACTGGCTCTCTCTGCCTTCCCGGCCGGCCTCTCCATCCTCCCTCTCCCCCCAGCCCAGGATGCTTACTCTGTAGCTCTTCACACATCTTCTGTATCTTGACTTCTGTTTATACGCGAGCCTTTCCTTTTGCCTTTCAGGAAAGATCTCCAGTGTCTGATTCTTGAAGGCAAGAAATAGCTATATTTATTTTAGTTATCTCATCTATTATTTTAGACAATCATTTCCGTTGCTTTAGACATATTTTAAAGGCTTAGTATCTGTGCTCCACGGTCTGCAGTGGGCAGCCATGAGAACCTACAGGTCTCGCTGCGAGAAGTACAAGAACATGTAATGAACCGACTGGTAGGTTACTAGCTGGGAATTCAGTGTCTCAGAAACAAATTTGTTTCTGTCCTGGCCATGGTTTGGTGCCATCTAGTGGTCATTTAGCCTCTGGCTTTAATTTCCATGAACAAGATTTAGTTTTCTTTGATGGCCTTCTTGAGATCAGCTGTAGTTTTAAGACACTCAGTAAAGTCATCTCTTGTTTTGTGAGGCAGATTGGAGCAGCTGTCTGGGTGAAATGTGGTCACAGAAGACACCTCCCCTCTTTTCTGTAAAGGTGACATTCCCTGGCATGCCTTACAGTCTTTTGCCCTTTCCACATTTCTGCCAGAAGGGGATGCCAGTGTTACATGTTTAGGTTTTAGAATGTGTCTGATGGGTGGATGTTTTTCATAGTTGATTTCTAGATCAATTCTGATCCCCATGGTGAGCTGGAGGCATGGAAGGCCAGCCTGTGGTCACTGTGTGTCCATGTGTGGGCCACTGTCTGCTGCTTTTCTACACAGGAGCTCACCTTCACACCATTAGATGCCTGAAGTAGGCTCCTACTGATGTTGGACCCTTTCTGGAGACTTTCAGTGGTATTGTGATGATGGTCCATCGCTGTTTATCCTCAGGAGATGCAAGCACAGAAACCTTCCTCAAAACACACTTCTGCACAAAGAAGGGCCCGGCACCCAGACCCCAACATATTACCAGTTTTTTTCCTGTTAATTTTTGTCCTTTTCTTTCCTTAATTGTGCCTATTTATTTATTTATTTATTTTGAGTATTGAATTGGAGATCTTGTACAGAGAAGCACATTCTGAATCTCTGACCTAAAATGGAATATTGAATATTAGGAATTTTAATAGACTTGCTTTATACACGATGTTCTCTTGGGTCAATTCTCTTAAGTTCCTGATCTTCAGTGTGTGGAAAGCTCTATTTATGTTTATTTTTTTTTCCCTCAAATTCAAATTCTGCAGATATCTGAACAGCCAGTAGCAGCGGGAATCTGCGAGGTTGCAGGGTGTGTGTGAATGCTGTCCTATGAGCTCTAAACTGCTTGGGAATATGAGGGGTTCTGAATATTGCCTATCATATTTTTATTATATTTAGTTTTTTTATTCTTTAGTATAACTTTATAGCAGTAGTTTTTTTTTTTTAATTCAGTGTTCTATTACTTCAGGAATGTATCCTGGTCAGACTTTATTGGCTTTCCTACCAATTATATAGGCTCCTAGTATGTTTTGCAGAAGACAGGTGTGGGAGTTTGAAGGAAAATGGCTCCCCTACTCTCTCCCCAACCCCTCCCCCCAGCCCATAATGAGTGAGACTATTAGGAGGTATGGCCTTATTAGGCATAGCCTTGTTGGGGGAAGTGTGTCACTGGGGGTGGGCTTTGAGAGCTCAGATGCTCAAGCCACACATAGGGTGGCATTCTCTTCCTGCTGCCTGTGGATCCAGATGTAAAACTCTCAGCTACCTTCCCAGTACACATTTTAATATATTCAAGTGGTCATGGCAGGCATCATTAGAATTCTTGGGTTGAATCTTGGCTTTGCCAAGTGGTACCTGTGGGCATAGATTAATGCCTCAGTTGTCCATTGGTGAGTTAAATGTATTCCTGTTAGGACTTGACTAAGTCCCCACTAAATAATAAGTCTTCAGTTAATGATAGCGATTATTATCATCTAAAATTTCTGTTTTTAGGAAACATTATGATCTGAATGTTTCTAACATCTGACTTCCAAGTACCATCTCTCAAAATTTCCGTAGGCATATATATTTCACAACCTACTTTAATAAGTGTTCAACCTCCACTCTAGCTCACCATCCACCAGAGGTGGTGGAAAAGAAAGGTTATAAGGATGGGGGAGGGCGGAAGTGGACCTGTTTAGAAATAGTTCTTTGGGGTGATTCCAGTGTTTGTTGTTTTCAGTCCAGTCCACTGGTAAACACCAACCATAAATCAGCAGCTGCAGTCCAGTCCACTAGGCAGGCACCATACATGAATCAGCAAGGGCAGCTCAAGCCAGAAGAAACAGTGAGGCTCGCCAACTGGCTTGAGCCCTCAGCAGAATTGGCAGTAAGCCGCAGGATGAGAAGTTCTTTGGTAAATTTCTCTCTATAGTATCATGTCACTACAAAAAAGCTCAACCAGAACAATGGAAGGCGAACCAATACATGCGTGCAGTCAGTGAAGATTAGCAAGGCAGAGCAAGGCAAACCAGTGCTCCAGCTCCCGGTGGCTGTGACAGCACGGGTCCTTTCCTGTGTCCTGCTTTAGCTAAACATCCCTTCACCTGTGTCTGCTTCAGGGAAGCATCCTTTCACATTACTGCTTTAACAGTACATCCTTTCACCATGTGCCCAGGAAAACATTTGACATAACTGACTTCCCAAAGAAGCCAGAAGTTTCCACTTCTGATTCTCTCTCTGTTATTTAGGAACTTGCAGGCCTTCTGTCATTCTGTACCTTCTCTTGGTGGGCGTGTGCCTAGAGAAGGTTTTGATGCAGGCCTTACTATTCTAACATTGTTCTCTGAGAGAGGTCAGGAATCCATCTGTGGTATTTCCAACACTTCCTGTTTATAGCTAAGGAAACTGGAGGTGGCATGCCGAGGTCTGCCATCACACATCATGCCCTTTGTCCCTTCACTGTGTCTCATCAGCACCCCTTGTCAGCATGCTCTCTGTTTCCTTTCTGGAGATGGAGTCTTAAGTGTGTGACCCTTCTATTAACCAGCTGTCTGATGCCAGGATTTCAGGTCTCTCTGTTAGCTTTCACATTTTTTCACCTTACCTCATTAGTGGGATGTTCTGTAACATTGTGATATATGGAATGGATGGATATAGAACCCGAGGCAGCCTCCTATTGAGTAAAACAGGAGTTTGGTAAATGAAACATTGTTAGAACAGTTTCAACATTCATTTTTTTTTCTTAAAATGTCAAGGGGGCACAAATATAATGGCCAGCAGAAGTCATGAGATCTTAGTAAAGACGACATTGGTGTAGAATTCCTCTTACACAACTAGATGACTAAGCTAGGAAAACACAAAGCAACAAAACCTGACTGACCCCAGACACATGTTCACTCAGGTGAACCAAAGCTGTGGTCGGAAAGAAGTGAGAAGAGCCCATGATGTGGCTGAGCTCTGAACTGCTTATATGGTTGTAATTATCTAATACGAACTCAACCTAAATTACAACAGAATAAGTTGGATACAGACAGAACTCAAGTCTCATTGTCATACGTGGAATATGACTCAAACTTTATATTAAAAACTGTCAGTGTAGGCATAGCATTTGAAATTCAGGAAGCCTATTCTAGAAAAATCTGATGGAACTGAAAATGGTTACCTCTGGAAGGGAGGTAAATGGTGGGAGGGTGGGGAAAGAGCAGTCCGCTGTGCATTTAAACAAGCCTTCTGGAGTTACTGATGATCAAACCATGTGGACACACAGTCTTAATAAAATGAAAGATAAAATAAAGAAAATCCAAACTTGCCTAATGATAAATATTTTGACTTTAACTCACTCAAACTGTTGCTTTGTTCAGATGTCAAGATAAGCATCAGTTTTCTTGAGAAGGCATCACACTTAATTAATTTGCCTAATATTAAATGAATGTGAGCTCGATGGAGCAGGGGATGTAAATGTCAGTGAGATGATAATCCGTGCTTGCAGGAAAGTCATGGGCCTGTCAGGAGATGAGCTGCGCAGATGGCCCACGTGGAGTTAGAGCACAGTACCTGCAGAAGAGCAGGCTTTCCTGAAGCCCAGACTCTGGGCTGCACTCAGCTCCTAATTCCAGCCATGATGGAGCGTTGGATTCTTGGTCTCATTTGGGTATTAATCTGTTTCCAGCATTGTTGCTCTTGACTGTTTTCTCTGGGCCTGCTTGGCTCAGACACTTGCAAGTTCAAGGTATTCAGCAGATAGGAAGAGAACTCTTTCATCGGTAGTTCTGTGTTGAACTCTAGTTTTCTTCTTTTTCATGTCAGAACAAATGTTTTCTCCATGTGCTGACACTTTTCTTTGAGTCCCCGTAGTGGGGCAGGGACAGGTTCTGCAGAGTCATGTGTTACATGAGACTGGAAACCAGACTCCCACTCAGGTTATCTCCCCTAGACTTGGACTTTGAGCCAGAGACTCTTAACACCTGGATGGGTTAGAATCTAGGAGGATAATTTTATATTTGAAAATGGTTTCTCTGAGTGTAACATGTTGGGCCACACAGAAGAATACTAGAAGCCAGTATTTCAAGCTTTCCTTCGTATCTCTGCTTGCTTGTCAGGACCCTGGGGCTTTGCTGGCCACGTCTCATGGCTCCTCACTAATCGCCATGGGCACTCTGTGTCGTAGAAGAAGTGGGATACTTTTAATCCCCCAGTGTCAGATTTTGGAGTATTTCATATTTTAGATTTTCGATATGGGCTGTTTAAGCAGTCCCCAAATCAAAGGCACTCTGAAGCTGAGAGCCCCTGTGCTAAGGCATTTACAGACAGGACAGTCAGCCATTACTGTTTCCTATTTCTCACTAACAGCTGTGTAGAAACTTTAAAATCTGTTTGTAGTGATATCTGTTTAAAAGCTCCATTTCCTAAGTGATTTGTTTAAGGTTGTCTAGTCATTCATTTATAAAACCCTTGGAAGGATTTACATTCTTTGGGGTTTTAAGATTGGGGTTTGCAGTCAGAACAAAGCAGTGTCTGGAGATGAGACTCCAAGTGGGATGGACTAATGCGTCTGTACCTGAGGAGTGTAGCCTGCTGCCCGTACACTCTGGGAGCTGCAGTACAGCGTGCCTACAGCCAAGGCAGGCTTTCCATGGACACAGTCCTGAGGAATTCTAGGATTGAGCTTTAACTTTTCACAAAATTCTTTTAAATTCCCACAACCAGTAAAACCTATTTCTACTAAGTAAAAACGAAATTACTATATTATTGTGAAAGCACCTGAATTTTTTCTTTTTTATGAATTTATTTTTGAATCTACAAATGTGTAGCAATTGATGAAGAAACATAAAAGCAATGTTTTGATTTTAGAATCAATGTTTTGTGGAATACAACTTTTAAAAGGATCATGTGACCAAACAAGTGCAGAACTTTAAAGTTTGTTTATATTCTTTGTATGAATTAAAATGTGGTGGTGATCTGGGATTTAGTTAGGGCCAGAAAGTGAAATGGCTTTGTTAGTAAAGGCACTTGCCGTGGAAGCCCAGTGGCCTGAGTTTAGTCCCTGGAAACCCAAGGAAAGGTTGAAGGAGATATTTAATTTAAACATGTTCCCAACGTGCACAGGGTAGCATGCACGCCCATATACATCCATACACACACAGTAACAGCAAACATGAAAATTTAAAGTAGTAGATTTATCAAGTTTGAATCATTTGGAGACAATCCTCATAGGGCAGTTTTGTTTTTTGTTTTTGTTTTTGTTTTTTTTGTATATAAACACCAAGTTGTACTGGCTAGTTTTTGTGTCAACTTGACACAGCTGGGTTATCACAGAGAAAGGAGCTTCAGTTGGGGAAGTGCCTCCATGAGATCCAGCTGTGAGGCATTTTCTCAATTAGTGATCAAGGGCCCCTTGTGGGTGGGACCATCTCTGGGCTGGCAGTCTTGGGTTCTATAAGAGAGCAGGCTGAGCAAGCCAGGGGAAGCAAGCCAGTAAGGAATATCCCTCCATGGCTTCTGCATCAGCTCCTGATTTCTGACCTGCTTGAGTTCCAGTCCTGACTTCCTTTGGTGATGAACAGCTGTATGGAAGTGTAAGCCAAATAAACCCTTTCCTCCCCAACTTGCTTCTTGGTCATGATGTTTGTGCAGGAATAGAAACCCTGACTAAGACACAAGTGTTCAATTTCAGAACACTTGCAGAGGCACAGGATGGGAATTAAAAAAAAAAAAACCCACAGGAGAAGCTGACCCTTCCTCTGTCAGAAGCAGATTTTAAAGGAACATCCCAGGACAGCTTGGAAATGCTTCTTTACATGAGTTTTACAGAGCCTTTGATCATGGAGTCAAATTCTGAAGTGTTTTATTCCCCCCTTCCCTGCCCCTGAGAATACTTCATTGATTTGGTGATCTGCTCAGACTTGCTGAGCTAACTCCTTCAGATCAATGATAGAAATTTTGCATATATCTTCCTGTAAGATGCAGGAAGTTTACATAAGCAGGGCCTCAGAAGATAAACTCACCAGTGTGTGTCTTTTCTCAGAGTACCATCATGGTGTACTCATCTGGGTGGTGGTCTTGTCAGCAGTCCGTAACATCACTCCCTTCTGAGTGTCCCCAGGAGCTGCCAGAGACCTCCACTCAGGTGAAGCCAGATTCTTGATTCTCTTGCTGACACAAATTTCATGATGTGTCAGTATAAAGCAGAGATGGAGTCTATTAAGAAGAAATTGTAACAGACTTAAGCAGGCAGTTAATAAACACACAAAGGAGAGAAGCGTAGTTCCCATCCAATGAGGGTGTGTGTTTTAGGAGAAAGTCTTATAGCAGCCAAAAAATGCTATTCTGGTGGGTCAAAGTGTTGCTAAGGAATTTTCTGTTTTTAAAAAATGAGGTCATAGGATATAGTAGTTAAGATTACAGCAGAGAAAGTGAGAACACAGGGCACAAAGATTGCTCTGGCGAGTTAGGACAGTCCCATATACTCAACCCATAAAATCCGTAGCTCATTTATTAGATTGACAGAGAATTATAGGCTTGCCTTTTGGTAAGGAGCGAGGCTATGCCTGCTGAGGGTTCAGCCCGGCACATTGCATTCTGACATTCTTTTCTGAGCGATCTATGTAAAGAGCATAGGACCTCTCTAGCAAGCCTTTTTACAGTACGATTTCTTAATTGTGCTGGATCGTTGGACTCAGCCAGTGATAGTTTCCACCAGCCCCTAGAGTGAGGGCCTCCTTTCCTTCTCCATATTCACTTCATTTTCACGGTGCCTCTCTTTCCTCCCTTGTCCAGGTCTGCCGTGCACAGTGATAGTTTGAGTGTTCTCTGATGACGACGTAGTTCTTGGCTCTCTGCCGTCAGTACTTTATGTCTGTAAAGCTCTCTCCTATTCTAGAGTGGTGTAGGTGACCTTTACCCTTTGAATTAAAGCCAGAGGAGGTCTTATGTATTTGCCATGGGTTATTCTCTGTGCGGTAGTGCTACTTAAGTATTTAAGTGTGGTAGTGGTCTTTAAGTGCTGCTAAATCCCTGGGCTTGTGTTATACATTGCCAACTTTCAGAAAACAATTGGCTGCTGAATCCACACTAAGTAAATCATGATTTGTACTTGAGGTCTTTATTAATTTCATGTCTTAGAACGACTTTAGAGGAAACTAGAAAATAGTGATCTTTTTCTCTTATGGTTTTTGAAACTTTATTGTTAGTGTCCTAGTATTGTATTTTAACAGACCTGTTGCTGCTTTGATTTTGGTGCTCTGGGTATAGCCTATAGTCATATGTTAGTATGTTTTAATCATACCTTACTGGCTCTAAGAACATTCTACCTAAGCCAGTTTTATACTTGATACCACAAAGACCTCCTCCCAACAACAGAGAGAGAATGGATCTTAGGGAGGGGCTTTAGAGTTACGGAGGAGGAAACTATAAGACACCGCCACTGCTACATCACTGTCTTCAGTGTCCCTGACAGTCTATGTCCTCTGTGTCCTTTCCAGAGCTCAGCCCTCACTCAGCATCCTGCTTTGTTGGTGTATGTACACACGCATGTTTTGTAGAGGATACTCTAGATGTGTTCAAACATACACAAAGTTATACAGTCAGTCATTGCAACTTTTTAAACTACACCCCAACAAAACTGGTAACTGACTGTAATGTATTGGGAGTGGTTAATGTTTATGAAACCATGCTTACATCTTTTCCACAAAATGTCACACAAAAAGATAAAAGGTGATTATAGGGGGGTTTGCAGTACAAATATGTAAGGAAGAAAAGCCTATAGGACACAAAAAGGGTATTGATAACGTTGTTCAGTTTTACTAAAAGTTTCTAGAGGGTGGAGATAGGTATATTGGATAGAACACTGTAGCCAGCTGTCTGTGACTATGACTCCATAGGAGCCTGACTGTGTGCTGAGCTTGTGTTGTGTGTGTGGCTTGCTCTCAGCCTGTGATGGCCGTAGGAGCCCTACTCTATGCTGTGCTCGTGTTGTGTATGTGTCTCGCTCTCAGCCTGTGATGGCCGTAGGAGCCTGACTGTGTGCTGCGCTCATGTTGTGTGTGTGGCTTGCTCTCAGCCTGTGATGGCCGTAGGAGCCTGACTGTGTGCTGCGCTCGTGTTGTGTGTGTGGCTTGCTCTCAGCCTGTGCTGGTGCCA
Source organism: Mus minutoides (assembly GCA_902729485.2). Taxonomy (NCBI): domain Eukaryota; kingdom Metazoa; phylum Chordata; class Mammalia; order Rodentia; family Muridae; genus Mus; species Mus minutoides. Next base: position 1,429,738 of record LR749797.1, read on the forward strand.
GCTTCTTCTTGCTCAGTTTCAGGAGTCTTGTGACTTTTACAAAGCAGCATTAGAGTTTGTCAGAATAATTCAGTTTGTCTGTGCAACGGCTCTGTCCACTAATCTGCTATTTGATTCATTTACTAAAGAGGCAGGTGTTTCTTGCTGTCGTGTGCCAGGCCCCACACCGAATGAACTAAACTTAATTTTTCTGTGGTAACTAGGAAAATCAGAATAGTTTTAAAAAATATGTTTGTTGTTGTTGTTGTTGTTGTTGTTGTTGTTGTTTTAGGAAGAACATCAGAGTTTTACCCTGTTATCAATAAGGAAACAGCCTCATGTTTGAGAATTTCTGATATATGTTTCCCCTCACATAGTTCTGGGCAATGCCAAGGAGTTTCTCCAGTGCTCGGGCTCAGTCACTCCAGCCTTTCTGGAATATAGTTTAATAAAATCTGTCACTAGTGTCCTTTTACATGAGTCAGAATAAAGAGTAGTATCTGTTGTAGAAACCTGGTATATGTTGTCCAAAGATGTATATGAGGACATCCATCCACAGGGACATTTCTTTCAATATGAAAGCAAAACAAACAGTACAAATGATAGATGACTGAGATATGCCTCAAAATAGGAGTAATTAAATAAATTTCCATTTTTTGTGTTAGAGTACATGTAGCTTTTAAGTAAATAAAATAAACTATGCATTCTACTGTGAAAGAGACTCCGAGATATTGTACATGAAAAAGGAAAATTTCAAACACTATGCCAAGTATATCCATTGTATAAAATCAGAAGGAAATTAAGCAGATGACTATTCTATATGGAGACATCCTCGCTGAGCATTGTGTGAGCCTTTGGGAATGGAAGTGATGGCCTCTAGCTTTGATCTCATACCATTCAGTGCCCTGCTAGACTGTGCTGTCTCGCTGGTATTTGTACCGTTTCCTGCCAATAGAGCTTATCTCCAATTTTCAATCTCCTCACCCTCCACCCCTATTTCCATTTTAATGATCAAACACCACCAGCTGCAAGGAGAAAACAAGCAAAAATCAGCCATTGACTGGGTGATTCTGTACACACAAAAGAGCTCTGCTTTCAGTGAGCATTGATGGCCACTGAGAACCGCCCTTCAAAACAGGTCGTCATTAATTGATATTTATTGTCTTGTATTTCAGAACATGACGTAAAGGTCAGGAGAGCAATGGCCAGAGCCAGTTGGTCATTAGCTGGCAATCATTGACCTTAAAAGGAGAATTGGTCTTCAGAACGCTTTTCTGAAGTTGCTAATAACTGTATCTGAAGTCTAGCAGTTATATTGTGCCGGTGACAAGCGTGCCAAGAGACATTGGCCCCATTCAGATGAAAAATTATGTTTCCAGTGTGTAATTTGCAATAGCATTCATCAAAATTATGCATTCTTTCTAAAAGGAAAAAAAATTGATTGGTGGCAGCCACAGTGCCAGGGATAGCATTAATGGTGCTGAAACATCTAAATTCCCTGGCTTTTAAACCTTAAAAAAAAAACAAAAAAACCAAACAAACCTTTGAGGAGATTTATATGGGCTCTTGGATATGAAATAGTTCGTAAAAAATAATAAGGTCATGCTTTGCTTACATGCCAAAACCATGCTTTGTTAACATAGCGGGAAGGGCAGCCTGTGCCTCCTGACAGCTTCCTGGTGCCTTCATCCACCGCTGTGTCCCCTGGCTGGAAGACATTCACCGCTGTGTCCCGGGGCTGGAAGAACACCGTTTCTCCGCATTTGTATTTTATTAGTGAAACATGTCTAATGGTGGACTGGAGGTTCCTGATAGCTTGTTCATGAAACTAAGGTCACATGTCTCACACTGTTCTTGGAATTACACTGTTCTTGCTTGGAATCTTGGAAGGTGAACTGCAGCTGAAGTGGTAATGCCCCTCAGTAGATGTGCAGAGGTCCCTTGTCTTTCTCTTACTCTGTAAGTTCAGGTCCTGTCAGTGGTGCTAGATAAGACTCACTGTGACGTTAGCATGGTGACAGCATGTAACACTGACCATAGTGTCGTCTTTATGCATTAACACATTGGCATAGAATAGAGCAGTCCATGTGTTGTGTTTGGCCAGATCGTAAGGAAGAGCTTTCTTTCTAACCATTTGTCACTCTGTGATTAAAACTCATGTGCTGAGGTGTAGCAGCCCAGTGCCCTCTTGGCTACTCCTTTATCTGCCCTAACAGGAGAAGGTACTAAATCCCTCTCAGAAGGCTTTGGGGCAAGGGCCATCTGCTGGTTCAGAACAGGATGGATAGAGGAAAGAGAGGTGTGGCCGCCCTCCAAGTCCCTTGATGGATGTTGAGTGGTGCATTTAGGAAGCCTGAGGATGGAGGTGGAGCCTGCTCTTTTCCCCCCACCCCCCTGCAGTTCCTGTTGTCTCTTCTGAGTTTCCTCAGAGTCCCCCTCTGTCCTATTTTAAGGGCTTCCTTTTGTTATTCTTTTCTGGCAGGTTGGCTGGTTGAGAAATTCTCTTAAGTTTTCTTTGTCAGTATACATCTTAATTTCCTATTCATTCCTGAAGTGTGTTTTTGCTAGATTTAGATTTTTGGCTTGAAAATGTAAAATGCCTTAATACTTTAAAAGCATTGCCCTACTCTCCTGATGCTGGTAATGATGCTTTTCAGTTACTCTCCTCCTTTGCGGAGAGGGTTTACAACTTTCAGGATGTTTTGATTTGACTCTTAGGGAATTCGTTATGCGATATCTTACCCTGGATTTCTGTGGGTCTCTCTTTTGGGAGCTTTCCTGACCTTAAACTTTCAGGTTCATATCACTTAGGAACCAGGGGGAATTTCTTCTCTGAATATCAGCTTAGTTCCTGTATTCACTCTAAAGTTCTCATGACAGGACTGTGAATGCCCCTGAGATGTTTGGTTTGGGTGTTTTTCCCCTATGTTTTTCAGATGGGTACTTGCTAATGTTTTATCTCAAAGAGTTTTTCCTCTCTTGGTTTCATTGGTCTGTTTAGAACAGTGTTTCTCAACCTGTGGGTCATGACCCCTCTGGGGCCTCTAAGGACTCTCACTCTTACAGATATTTACATTGTGATTAATAACTAACAAAATTACAGTTAAAAATTAGCAACAAAAATAAATTTATGGTTGAGGGTCTCATATAACATGAGGAATTATATTAAAACAGTCACAGCTTTAGGAAGGTTTAGAACCACTGGCTTAAAACGGCCAGAGACTTGATTTCGGTTATGGATTATTCTTCTTTGGTCTAACATTTCCATTTGGTTCTTCTGTTAATACCCATTGCTTTGCTGACATCATCCATCTCTTCCTTCTCTCTCTCTTTCTTTCTTTCTTTCTTTCTTTCTTTCTTTCTTTCTTTTTTTCTTTCTTTCTTGATTTTTTAGAAAAAGGGTTTCTCTGTGTAGCCCTGGCTGTCCTAGAACTCATTTTGTAGACCAGGCTGGCCTTGAACTCAGAAATCCACCTGCCTCTGCCTCCCAGGTGCTGGGATTAAAGGCTGTGCTTTTTTTCTGAGTATTTTATGGAGTGGTGCTTTACAGTTGTTACCAGACAATCCTAGTCCCTGTGTTATACTGGTGTTGCTGTCTCTGTTGTCTTCCCAGCCATCCTGCCGGCACCACAGAGGCTGCTGCTAGTTCTCTGGCTGACGTTTTCCTCAGTCAGGGTCTCTGATTGAGAGGTGCAGTTGGACACACCAGTGAGCACAGGCATGGCTTATGTCCTCTTCCCCTCTCAGTGCTGGCACCCTATCTAATTTGAATCTCTGCAGGCTTTGAGTCTGTGAGTTCATATTTGCATTGGCCCTGTTGTATCTGGAATACACTTGTTTTCTTGGACTTGCATATCACCATTGGCTTTTGTAATCTTCCTGCCTCCTTTCCCACATAGGTTCTCTGAGTCTTGACCAACACATCCCTTTTAAGACTGAGCGCTCTAATCTCACACTGCATATTGTCCAGTTGTGGGTCTCAGTATTAGTTCCTATCTACTTCAAGAGGAAGCTCTTCCCACGAGGATTAAGCAGTGCTCTGCCCTCTGGTGTAACAACTTACCATTAGGAGATTTTCATTCCCATGACTGCTTGACCTCCTTGTTGTGGGGCAAGTAGTGACTCACGGTGGGAGTTCATGGCTGCAGAAGCTGTTCACCATGTTGGTGGAGGCAGGAAGGACCAGGATTCCAATATCGTGGTCAAGGCATGCCTCCTTTAACTCAACCCTTGCTCTCCATCTCCAGGGTCATGCCACTTCTAATTAATACAACTTCTAATTAATGTAAACCTCTGAACACCTGAGCAACTGGGGTCCCATGCATAGTATTTGCTAGTTTCCAGTCTAGGTCATATTTTGAAAACATAAGGAGAAAGATGGTGTGCGTGTGTGCGTGTGTGTGTGTGTGCGTGCGTGTGCGTGCGTGTGTGTGTGTGTGTGTGTGTGTGTGTGTGTGTGTGTGTGTATACAGGGAAACGTGTGTGTTGTATGGCAGTTCTCTTTTCCTTGGCTCTTGTGCTCAATTCCTCTTGAATATTAGTTGTTTTAATTTTGTTGTTAGAAAAATATCCCCAAAATTTGTGCGTGAGACAGGCGTCTGTTTGAGGTAGATCCCAGATAGGTTTGGATTTCAGGTACGGATGTTTGGTGCAGACTAGAGTAGGTAGCATTCAGGCATTGAAAAGCTGGAGGCTGTGGTTGTTGTAGAATCACACCATGAACTGGGAATAGTTTAGAACAGAAAAATAGACAGAAAAAGACATTGAGTGGCTTTAGTGTCACAGATATGGATATTCTAGAGTCAGAGCAAATACAGCCTATAGGGAGGGAGATGGGTGTTGAGCAGGAGTGAGGCAGTCCCTCAGAGATGACTGCGGGGAGAATTGAGAGATGCTGCTCTCTAGAAGGCAGGCTAATGGAGACTCCAGCTTCCTTATTAGGTCACTAAAAGCAGGTGCCAGTGGGTGTGGGGAACATCGCATGTCTATTACCTTCAGATGGGCACTACTGAGCAGCTGGTAAAGTCCACCATGTCACTGGGGCAGGGGACTGACCAGCTCCTGGAGTGTGCTCCTCAGTCACATGTCTCAGATTCATGCACCTTGTAATAGAGGCTCTGACTCGATGACTCTGTTTGCAATCCATCTACATGCAATCGTAGTTTTATTTTAAACTAACAAATTAATTCAGCATGGAATAGTTTTTTTTTTTTTATCAGTTTTAAAGAAGAACTTTAAAGTTTTTTTCAATATGTATAAACTAAAAGCAGACTTAAAAATAGCTTTTGGGCTTGAAACAGTGTCTCAGACTTCATGTGCACTGCTTTGTTAAAGTGTTCTTTCTCCATAGTTTATTAAAAAGCTGTTTTCTTTTTTTCAAGAACAAAGACCAGGTGATGTAAATGTGATAAATATGATAATATGGTTCTGATTTTTATGTAGTATTTTAAGGACATTTCCATTTTTTGTGTGATTTTTATAAGCATTGCTGGAAATTATTGAGACTCTGAGGAGAGATGAAGTTAACAATGTTTCTTGCCATGTGTTTTTTCCCTGTGCTATTGTTTTTAAGTGTTTTCTGTGACTGTGAGCACAGAGTCATCCCTGCTGGCACAGTTTGTAATCATGGCTAACTTGATGCTGAGGCAGGAACACTTGCTAGAGTGAGTTCAAGGCCAGCAGGGCACAAGCTGAAGTGTCAGAGAAGACCTGGGTGTTGGCTTCCTTGTGGACTGTTTGCCTTTCATGTGTAAGGCTCTTGGTTTAAAGGAGGTGGGCATTAAAACAGCCATGTAGAGCCGGGCAGTGGTGGCACACTCTTTAATCCCAGCACTTGGGAGGCAGAGGTAGGCAGATCTATGAGTTTGAGGCCAGCCTGGTGTACAGAGTGACTTCCAGGACAGCCAGGGCTACACAGAGAAATCCTGCCTTGGAAAACAAAAAACAAAAACAAAAACAAATAAAAATCAGTTGTGCAGAGCTCTGTGGACCAATCAAAGGTGTACAGAAGGCTGCGTCAGCACTGCACCGCACTGTGAAGAAATGGTAATATTCCACCTCAGCTGTTTTTTTTTTTTTTTTTTTTTTTGTGGATAGCAATGGCCATATTACGTGTATCTTAATTTCATATCTGCTCTTCAGGCTGCATTTATTTTTGCACTTCAATTAATATTTTTAGCCGGGCGTGGTGGTGCATGCCTTTAATCCCAGCACTTGGGAGGCAGAGGCAGGTGGATTTCTGAGTTTGAGGCCAGCCTGGTCTACAAAGTGGGTTCCAGGACAGCCAGGGCTATACAGAGAAACCCTGTCTCAAAAAACCAAAAAAAAAAAAAATAATAATAATAATAAAAATAAATAAATAAATAAATATCCTTTGGGCACATATACCATCTTTGAGCCATATCCTGATTGAAAGTATTGTTGCTGCAAGTCATATTAAAATGAACACTGTGATGTGCTAATCTCTTGGATTCTTTACTTAGCATACTCTATAAGAGTCCCTAAATGTCCTCCTGAGTCAAAATCTGTACAATTCTTAAGACTTGTACAGTGTTGTATAAATAAACATAAATGAATATAATCTAGCATCACATCTGACAAGCAGGCACTCGAATCCTCACTTTTTCTTAATGGTGGTAATTCAGAAATTTCTGAAAGGCGGTAACCTTGTCAGCGAGGTGTCCACACACAGTGTTTCCATCCCCTGCGCTGCCTGGGGTGAGTTATTCCTTCACGTTCCATTTGATGCTTATGGAGAACAGACTGGGCCCCGTGCGGTTGCTCATAGAGCAGCTGTAAGCCTTTGCCTCTCAACGTAGAGACATGCATATCATGAGCTTTGTCCACTCTGGGTTTCTATTTCAACTGTGAGACGTTTGCACAGTGCACAGAGTCTCTCCCTCACCTTTCTATGATTGGCCTCCCTGAGGGAGAGTGGTGTGTGTGCCCCGCATACTGGTTTGGGCTAAATGGCAGGGCTGCCCTCTCAGACTTCTTCCTGTTAGCACCTTACTTAGAGTAGGTGAGACTTTATAAGCTGTTTAAAATGTACGAAAGAACTTTTAGTGAGCTATGAATGTATTTGTCTGACATGATGAAAAATGAATAACCTAATTTAAATTTTGTTTTTGATGATGGCTTTTCTTGTTTAAAGAATGTTAACATGAATATGTAAGAAATGTTCTATATTCATATACCAGATTGTGTGTATTATTTTTTAAGCAAGTGATTATTGCCTTTCATTTATGATTAAAATGTAGATTATTAGGGCTTCATACCTTGGTTAGACTTTATCCATCATGGACAGCAGTTTTACCTGCTAAAATATTAAAGTCTAATCTAAATATTTTCCCAGCTCAGATGACTCTTGAAGGTTGTGTTCCTGTGCTGTAACACTTGATAGTTTCTTTCAGCCTTCCTGGGATGGGTGTGCTCTTTGCTGCTTAGAAATATTGTACATTCAGATCATCCCTTACACACGTAAATTGACCATGCTAGTGCTAGCCTGCCTTGCATAATTCCCTCACAAATAAAAAGGTTTACCATTCTCTTTACTACCGGGGACCAAATTTAAAGCTGGTAGCCAGCCTCACCTGCGGCCTTTTCATCCTGTCATGTGTTCCAAAGAAGATGCCTATAGCAGAGTGTACTGTGCTCCGAGTATCATCGGGGAAATCATTTGTTAAAGAAATCACTAAAATGTCTGTTAGTGAACTTACAATCTTGAACTTGTTACAGAGAACATGCCATTTTGTTACATATAGTTAAACTTGCTATTGATAATTTATTAACCAGAAGTTATATTTATCACCCCACTTCCTCAAAATATAAATGTAGCCTGAGTATAGGACAAACAGTTTCTCATTTCTATTTTCACTAGCTTGGGAGAGAGTAGATATGGCATTATAACACCTCCTTATTAACTGTGTACACTCACATACACACAGACACACACACACACATATACTCCTGAATACAGTGATTTGAGTAAGGTAGCTCTGTATAATAATGTTCAAAGTACTGTTTCCAAGGAGCTAGGAAAGGGAGCAGCAAGTATCTGCACTAAGTAGTGGCTAGCCTTTGTGGAACATCTCATGTACTGTGGCCCTCTAGGTTTGTATCTCATCTTTACACTTGTTTTTCCAGATACCTGAATAACTTTCTCACGGTTCCATAGTTAGTGAGAGGCAGGGCTGGATTATCACCTAGGCTGTCTGATTCTAGGAGTTTCGTTCATATAATTTTAAATTTCTTTTTGAGATGAGTAAAAGTTTGATACTATTTTATTTGTTATACTCTATAGGAGTCCCTAAACGTCCAGGAGGCAGACGTACACAGATCTTTGTGAATTTGAGTCCAGTCTGGTCTATAGAGTGGGTTCTAGGGCAGCCAGGGCTACACAGGGAATCCCTGTCTCTCTCCCCACCCACTACTCCCAAAGGCTTTCCTGTGTTTCATGAGCTGTCAGCTAATGCAGAGTGGGAGAGTGGACAGGAGGATTTGCAACCACCCCAAGGAAGAGCCAAGCACTGGGGTGTGGTATCGGTGACAGATGACCCAGGGGGCCTAGGGAGTCAGTGAGGGTGGAGAGGAAAGTTTGGCATCGAGGCCAGGGGAGAGCTCAGAGACTGCAGGTGTGCTGTTAGGAACTGAAGTAAAGAAGTAACTTACCCTGCTCATGGCTTCCAGCCTTCCCGTATAAATTTTAGCATCCTTGTAGAAGTACTCACTAGCCCCACTGTAGAAGCACTCACTAGCCCTGCTGTACAAGTTCTCACTCTCCCCACTGTGGAAGTGTTCACTCTCCCCACTGTGGAAGTGCTCACTCTCCCCACTGTGGAAGTGCTCACTCTCCCTGCTGTAGAAGCACTCACTAGCCCCACTTAGGAGCACTCAAAGTCTTTACTTTGTCCTTCAGCCTTCTTTCTGTGTTTTGGGAAGAAGTATCATTTGAAGCTGGATGATACACAGTAGACCACATTTCCTTTCTCCTCATGCAACACGTGCTACATCCCAACAGCCAAGGTTTTAAGTGCTCTGCATGGAGGATTAATGTAACATTCAGTCATGCTCCTGAATTTTCTTTTTCTTTTTTTAGCTTTTGAAATGAATTATCTGAGTGTATCTGCTAACTTTAATGTTTTATTTAAAACTAAACAAAGTTGGACAGAATAGCAAAAGAACCCTTTACTTTGATATAATTAAAGCATGTTTCAGTGATGACCCACAGAATTACTTGCAGTTACATGAGCTTTTGCTCATTCACATCCAATGGGTCTTGTGCCTGCCCATTGATCTCCTAGGCTGAGTGCACATGTCTACTTTCAGTTATTTGTAATGCCTACTGATGTGAGTACCTTCGGATATATTCGTAGATGGGGTTTTAGAATGCCTGCCTAATGAGTTAAAGTAGGAACACACCCAGAATAGTTTCACTCTCCTGTCTCACTTAGATCATGCAAATCTTAACTTTTGGTTAACTGAAACAGCATTAGTCAAAAAACTTAGCAAACCGAGTGAAAGTAGTTCAATTATGCTCAACTTAAAGATATTTTAGTAGGGACAGATCAATGCCCATACCTTTAGTGGTAGACCAGTATCTTTATCTTTATAATTCTTTAAGGTGGAATACATAGGCTTTTAAAGTCAGCCAACCCAACTTTTCAGTAGAGAGACTAACAGTGAGATAAGATAGAATGAATTAGGGAAGTTCAGATAGACAATTTATCAAATTTTCATTGGACACTAATGAAATTTTAAACTTCTAGAAAAAAATTCACTAAATCCCAACACCTTTGGTAATGGTTACATTTTTTTTTCTTATTTTAGCAAATTTTAAATGAGATGTGTCAATCACTGTGTTAGATTATTTCAATTAAAATGGTACATCTCACATGAACATTGTTGCTCAATTAATTAGACCACTATAGAAACATAACGGATTACACAATGGAGTACTACTCAGCTATTAGAAACAATGAATATATGAAATTCCTAGGCAAATGGATGGATCTGGAGGGTGTCATCCTGAGTGAGGTAACCCAATCACAAAAGAACTCACATAACATGTACTCACTGATATGTGGATACTAGCCCAGAAGCCTAGACTACCCAAGATACAACTTACTAAACANGAACACAGGACTCCCAAGGTAGGAGCTAGAGAAAGTACCCAAGGAGCAGAAGGGGTCTTCAACCCTCTAGGTGGAAGAATAACATGAACTAACTAGTTCCCCCTGCGCTCATGTCTCTAGCTGCATATATGAAAGAAGATGGCCTAGTTGGCCATCATTGGGAGGAGAGGCCCCTTGGTCATACAGACTCTATATGCCCTAGTACAGGGGAATGCCAGGGCCATTACGTGGGAGGGGGTGGGTAGGGGAGCAGGGCGGGGACGCGGGAGGGTAAGGGAAAATTTCTGGATAACATGTGAAATGTAAATGAAGAAAATATCTAATAAAGAGAAAAAAAATGAAAAAAAAATAGCCAGAAGCTGGAAAAAAAAAAAAAAGAAACATAACGGAGATATTTACAGATAAATGTGATATTTTATGCATGTATGAGAGTTGTGTATGAAATAGCATTGCATACAAATTAATAATGGCCAGAGTTAGAATATTAGTGGCAATATATTTCCCGTTAAGGAATAGCACCGAGTCGATGGCTGTATGCTAACTTTATTTGGAAGCAGAGCATGAGGGTTCTCCACAGTTCTGCTGGTCACTTAAGCTGCAAAGTATGGAGAAAAACTTAAAAGTTGGCTTTATTCCTACAAAACACCCTGCAAAGAGTCTCACTGTGCTTCCCTGGGAGGCAGAGGGAAGGACTGGAGTTGGCCCACTGGGCTGGAGTGGGATGAGGTCATCACTTGGCTAACTCTTCCTCTCTAGAGTCCAGATACCTTCAGACACCTTCAGGAACTGAACTACTGTGGTTATTTTCTATGAAAATTGTGTCCTTAGCTTTATGAAGATATTAACCTGATTTTTAGCCACCACTTCTTGTACCACTTGGGAATAATAAAATCAACAGTATAGCTTTTCTTGGTATCAAAATTAAAAGATTTTAAGTTTAAAAGCATCGGGACATTAGTGTGTATCAAGCCAGTACCTCGTTCACCAGTGTTTATTCTTCGAACTCCTTCCTTTTACTTGAAGCTGTGTACCACACATGGGGGATATGATATCGAATGGTACATATGTGATGTCTTCATATAGGCACAGAGGTAGGGTATTTGGTTGAAATGAGGTGGAAAAGATGGGGGGGGGTCAGATTATTCAGGGCCTTGTAAATCATAGAAGAAATTTGGATTTAACCTAAGACTAATTAGTATCACTGGAAAATGCAGGCATATGTGGTTTGGTTTTTGTCTGTAGAAGGTCATGTGGCTTGGTGTGAAGGATTGGTTGGTGTCATGCATGCAGTAGTGGTTCCAATATATAGGCAATTGAGGGTGTTCAGAATATGGTGTTGGCATATCTTGGATTTATTGCATGTAGTAGAGAGAGTAGAGATAACCCCAATATATACTCCAGGCCATGCCTGCTGCCTGCTGCTTCCTGACCTTTGGAGCCACAAGCTAAACTAAACATTCTTTCATAAGCCACACAAAAGTAACTGATGCCACTTCAGGTTGTTGTCCCTTCCAGATAGGCATCGACTCATAGTCCGGACTGTAATGCTTAACTCAGTGAATCAACCTTACTTAACTGGTGTTAATACTAACATTCAGTCTTTGCCCTCCATGACCTAAGCAAACACCAAGTCCTCAACTCTTAACGAAGAACAAATTGGATCTCTTTATTTCGAATCAGGACATTTATATAAAAGCCGTCCTGCCCTACTTTTCCCCCTTTACAATTCGAAGCCTTTTCAGATAAAAGTGCCTTACTCAGAGTCCACTTTTCAGTTGTGTTTGTTTTATGATTTACTGCCATATTCAGCGTCTCTCATACCTCTGATTAGACTACCACAACCCTCTACTAAGCACTGCCTTGTGCAGGGAAGATGTGGTCTTTCCCAGAATATGCAAGAGTCACAGAATCAGAGTAATTGTGGCTTCATAGAATGAATTGGGTAGTGTACCTTCACTTTCTATTTTGTTGAATAGTTTGAGAAGAGCTGGAATTAGGTCTTCTTTGAAGGTCTGATAGAACTCTGCACTAAACCCATCTGGTCCTGGGCTTTTTTTGGTTGGGAGACTATTAATGACTGCTTCTATTTCTTTAGGAGATATAGGATTGTTTAGGTCATTAATCTGATCCTGATTTAACTTTGGTACTTGGTATCTGTCTAGAAATTTGTCCATTTCATCCAGATTTTCCAATTTTTTTTGAATATAGCCTTTTGTAGAAGGATCTGATGGTGTTTTGGATTTCCTCAGGATCTGTTGTTATGTCTCCCTTTTCATTTCTGATTTTGTTAATTAGGATGCTGTCCCTGTGCCCTCTAGTGAGTCTGGCTAAGGGTTTATCTATCTTGTTGATTTTCTCAAAGAACCAGCTCCTGGTTTGATTGATTCTTTGAATAATTCTTTTTGTTTCCACACGGTTGATTTCACTCCTGAGTTTGATTATTTCCTGCCATCTACTCCTCTTGGGTAAATTTGCTTCCATTTGTTCTAGAGCTTTTAGGTGTGTGGTCAAGCTGCTAGTGTATGCTCTCTCCAGTTTCTTTTTGGAGGAACTCAGAGCTATGAGTTTTCCTCTTAGGAATGCTTTCATTGTGTCCCATAAGTTTGGGTATGTTGTGGCTTCATTTTCATTAAACTCTAGAAATTCTTTAATTTCTCTATTTATTTCTTCCTTGACCAAGGTATCATTGATTAGAGTGTTGTTCAGTTTCCACATGAATGTTGGCGTTCTTTTATTTATGTTGTTATTGAAGATCAATCTTAGTCCATGGTGATCTGATAGGATGCATGGGATAATTTCAATATTTTTGTATCTGTTGAGGCCTGTTTTGTGGCCAATTATATGGTCAATTTTGGAGAAGGTGCCATGAGGTGCTGAGAAGAAGGTATATCCTTTTGTTTTAGGATAAAATGTTTTGTAGATATCTGTTAAATCCATTTGTTTCATAGCTTCTGTTAGTTTCACTGTGTCTCTGTTTAGTTTCTGTTTCCAGGATCTGTCCATTGGTGAGAGTCGGGTGCTGATGTCTCCCACTATTATTGTGTGAGGTGCAATGTGTGCTTTGATGCCAGGGCCAAGATGTGGGAGTGGGTGGGTAGGGAAGCAGGGCGGGGGGATGGGGGAGGGTTTAGGGGACTTTCAGGATAACATTTGAAATGTAAATGAAGAAAATATCTAATAAAAATTGGAGGAAAAAAAAAGAGTCACAGAATCTACAACACATCCTTTCCATTCTCACGAGACACAAAGAATAATCAGAGGATAGGGAGTTTGTGAATATTCCTTAGCATGCAGGCTCACCGAGCCTCGATCTCTGACACTCTGCTTTTCAGGGTGGATGGTAGCCAGGAGGTCTGGAGTTTGTTCTTATGAATGGAATCACATATTAATTTGTATATAAATAGTGTTGAAACCTATTCTTTAGGAGGAGCGAGAGCTTAACTCCCTTGTAAGATGCCGATCCCTGGTTTTGAGATCTTGGGTGTCATGCTCAGCACCCACATGCAGGGGCATGCTCTGCCCACTACTAGCAGTTCCATTGTCTTTTGAGGAAATCAGTTGCCCTAGGCTTATTTTCATTGCCTTCTGACTGAGGGATCAACAGAGGTGCACAGGACTCTCATCAGGATCCCAGATGATCGGAAAGGAAACTTGGCTTGGCACACAGTCAGCCCAGTAAATGTGGCTGCTTGTGTCTACTGTATCTTTAACTCATTGGCTCAACCGAGTGTGAACTGTGGCTAGAAATGGAGCCTCTAAGTTTAGAAGCCATCCACAGTCTAAGCTCACACTGGCAGATTCAGCGGCATGCCTTTATCTGTCTTCCAGCCAGGGGAGGGTTCGTCATATAAGACCCTTTCTGACATACTGGCTATTTCAGCTGTCTCTCTCCTTTTTGGCCTTCTGATCCCATCCCCTACCCCCCATCTCTCAGTTTCAGACCCAAGTTCACAAGGAACCATTCCTCAGAAGGATTTCTGATTAAGTATGCCTATTATGAGTCCACAAGAAGCAACGCTGTCTTTCCTGGCTCCCTTCAACAGTGTGCTTCTGGTTTCCAGGTTGGCAGTTAGACAAGCTCCTTTTAGGGTTCTGACCTGAAGCTCTGCCAGCGTCTTTGCATGTGTGTGCATGTGTTCGGGCCAATCAAGTCCTACCTAAGTTATATGGATCATGCTGGGTCTGGTCTTTGCATGTGTGTGCATGTGTTCGGGCCAATCAGGTCCTACCTCAGTTATATGGATCATGCTGGATCTGGCTGCTTCCCTCTTGTTTGCAGGCATGTTGACTCAAACCTCATTCTCTGATTTGCAAACTGATATTCTTCTTACATAGTTGTGTTTCTGTTTGTACATGGAGTCTCACTGTCCACCTTATTGTTCCATAGTCTTCGTTCTCCAAGTGTATACATCACATGCTGGAAACTTCCTCAGTGATGACAGGGACGTCAACAAAGGATGCTCAGACAACTGAATATGCTTATATTGAGAATGAATCCTTATCCTTACTGCACACCAGGCATAAATATCAACTTCAAGAACACCGTGGACCTAAAAATAGTGAGCCACAAACTATACTTGATGGCTTCAAAGACAGATATTGAGACATGCAGAGAAAGAACACTAAGTTATGTAACCAGGAAAAGGGGCAGCACTGGGAAGAGCCAGCACAGAGGATACCATGATCAAAGCCATCATGACATTCGAAGAACTAATAAAAGAGCCACACAGTGACACTTTCATTTTCTATGTACTTTATCCAGTAAAAACCCATATCTATCTTTTTAAAAATTTAATAATTAAGAAAATGAAAAGACAGGGCATAGCTTAGAAATTATATCTAGCAAGTGTAAAATCTTCCATTTAGTAAGACAGTAAAATTCAATAAATGATAAATCAGTTCCACTCGTAGACCCATGGGGACTCGCCGTCTACAGTCTACACTTGGGTTTGCCATCACTTATGTCGCAGGCGTACTGTTTAGAGAGGATTGCCTCTGCCATTTGAAGGTCCTTTCGTTAGTCTTCTAAAACAAACTTGTCCCAGTCAGAGGGTTCCTGTATCTCAGAGCTGCATCCCTTCCCAGGCTCTGTTGATGGTGGGGATAGTCTCAGCTGGCTCTCTTCCATTTCCCCCCAGCTAAAAGAGAAAGGCCTACCAGTAGAATTTTGAATTTTTTTCCTTCTCTCTAAAAGCTCAGGGTCCTGTGACCTGAGTTCGCCTGTGTTCTTCATTGTCATCTGAGTTCCTCTTCCTTTCCAGCCTTCTTGGAAAAAAAAAAATTGATGCTAGTCTGAGACTGAGCTGGGTATTTAACTTACCCACCATGTACTTAACCTCTGTAACCTTCAGTTTTGGCTTTTAATTAAAGACTATGTTTCATTGGTGCTTTCAGAGATTTTTGTGCCATATGTAGTCCATGTTAACATCATGTATTTAGAAAGCTGAGTGTAAGACAGGTCCATTTTTAATTTATCAGTGGCACCCTTAGTCTTAATATGCTTAAGCATACTTTACTTTTGAAGGCAGAATTAATCTTTTATCAGACCTCCCATCGGTGCTTTGGCTTTCATTACTTTAGGGAAATGTTCCTGTGATTGTTTTAGAATTAATGCTATTCACGTACTTCTGTTTCCCACTGTCTGTATAGCATAAAAAAGGATACAGATAAAAGTCACACATACTAAAACTAATGCAAAAATGGTGGATGTCATTGCTGCTTGTAATCTAACAAAAGTGTTTGATTTCATTTTGGATAAAAAAATAAATCAAAAACAATCCTGTGGTAATTCACATGTGTTTGGGTTTAAGTTGAACCTTTGTGAAGCCATTGTCTTAGTATTTTCATTATTGTGAAGAGACACCATGACAAAGGCAGCTCTTAGAAAGGCAAAATTTAACTGCCACACCCACCCAACAAGGCTACATCTCATAATAGTGCTCCTCCCTGTGGGTCAAACATCCAATATGTGAGTCTGTGGGGCCCTTACCTGCTGAAATCACCACAACCGTAAAGAAAAGTTTCACAAAATTGCAGACAGGTGACTTATATATGCGGAGTATGTTTTGGAGATGATTGAGACAGAAAAGTAGTTCCATTCTGCCTTACGTTCTTAAAGCAAAGCTAGTTAGAAGTATCTAAAACCAGTACATTAAGTTCTTTGTATCGCTGGGGCCTCTGACGTTTGAAAGGCTCGAGAGTCACTTGGGGGCTTGGGTCCCATCACTTTTACTCTTTGGTTTGTAATAATCTCCTCAGATGATTTCAGTAAGTATTGCATTGGGTTTCTCTAGAGTGATAAAACCCGAGTAAAAGAGATTTTCTCATTATTTATCAAGAATTTCTCACAGGGGAGTTGACTTACATGATTTAGAGACTGAGAAGTTCCAAGATCTGTAGTTCACAACTTGGGGACCCAGGAGAGCACACTGTGTAGTGAAATCTGAATCAGAAGGCAGGAGAGATGGGTTCCCAGCTGAGGGCAGCAATCTAAGGAGAAGACTGGGGATGAATATGTAGAATTAAGTATTAATGATCCTGCCCAGCTTTATGAATTTATTACTATTCACCAAGCTGAACCCTTAAAGGGTGAATTTTATAGCATGTAGATAGTGTCAATAAAAACACTAAGAGGAGAGAAGGACCAGGACAAAGGAAAAGAAGTGGAGTAGCTTTTGTCAGTGTGTCTTTTAGATCTCTAAACAAGAACGGCAGCATGGGGTCTAGAAGATGTGAGGTCCGGGAATTCATTCTTAGTTACACAGGTGCTATTGCAGTGTGTTGGTGCAGATTCAAAGGGCCCACTGGAAAGGGAAAGATTAATGAGCCCCTGTGAGGCAGACTTTTGCAGGTGTCGAATCATAGTTCACCATGATGCCACCTCAAGTACCTTTCTTCATGTTTTTCTCTAGGTGACAGATCAGTCAGTGAAGGCGTTTGCTGAGCACTGCCCTGAACTCCAGTATGTTGGCTTCATGGGTTGTTCAGTTACTTCCAAAGGAGTCATTCACTTAACAAAGGTAAGTCCCATAGACCCATTCTCCTGATGTTCCTCAGTACCATAGACCCATTCTCCTGATGTTCCTCAGTACCATGGTGATGGGCCATGATGGGGTGATTGCCACCATTAGCCTTCCTCCCATTTCTAGGAGGGCACTACACATGGATCTGTAGTCTAAGCCATCTTTTTACTTTGGCCTTGATCTCAATATGTAGCTCAGGGAGTCCTTGAACTTGTGGTCTGCCTGTATTAGCCATTGATTAGCAGGAATCACAGATCTGTCACTCTGTGTTTAGTTCATTGTTTGTCGTGAAGCAGAACTTTCTGTGGCCCAGCTGCTCTTGAATTCATGGGTTATGGATCAGCCAAGCTCAAGTGAGTGTCTGGGTTTATGGCCATTTTCCAGTCGTGCCTGGATTTCTGCTATTGCCAAATACAGTTGATGAAAAATGGTTGGATTACTACAGACGTGTACTAGTATTTGATAAAGCAAAAACCAGTTTTAGAAAGCTACCTCCTTATGTTTTCTGAAATGGAATCCTCATTTTCAAATGAAGCACGTGCTTTACATTTTCATTGCTAATACTTAACAATGCATTAAAGAAACTGATGTTGGGGACTGGAGAGATGGCTCAGTGGTTAAGGGCGCCCACTACTCTTCCAGCGTTCCTGAGTTCAATTCCCAGCAACCACATGATGGCTCACAACCATCTGTAATGGGATCCAATACCCTCTTCTGGTCTGTCTGAAAAGAGTGACTGTGTACTCACATACATAAAATAAATATATAAATCTTTAAAAAAAAAAAAAGAAGAAAGAAACTGCTATCACTTAGATTTTACCTTAAGGCCTAGCATGGACATGATACATTGAGTGCCAGCTACTTTTTCACTATGTCCTAGGAACATTTGTTTAAAAAGAAACCAATTATGTATGGCTGATCTGAATATATAAGATAATTGGAGAAAGTATTCCACAAACGTATGCCTTCAAGGTCAGAGTTCACTAACAACCAAACATAAAATTTTAGAAGTGGTGTTTCACTTCTGCTTTGAAACATACCTTCAAGGGTCTAATTCTTATGTGCATGTGATAGAAAAACAGACTACTATAAAATTAACCTGTGTACCTCCTGGCTTGTGTATTGTTTAGCTTTTAACTCTTATCATAATGTATTTATAAAAGGAGAGCTGTGTTGCCTTTGTGACTAAACAGCAGACTAGCCCTGTCCTTCACCTTTCTCTCCCAGTGATTACAGAACAGTTGCACAGTAGTGCAATGCTAAGCAGGAAGATCACAGCTCTCTTTATGCCTGATCTGCTTGAGTCTCTTCAAGGTTACCCCTTAGTGAGGGACATCTCTTTCCTTCTAGTCAAAAGAACAAATGTTTCTGCATTACATAAGATAGTGGTGGTAAGTGGGCAAATTATGTTTTCATTTTCTTAACTAATGCAATATATGGCAAGTGCTTCCTTCAGTCTTGAGATCTTAGCAAGAATAAATGGTCACTTTTACTATCAAAATAGATTCTTCAATATGCAAATGGCTAGAAAATTAGTGCAAATCTTGGCTTAAGAAAGTCAAATCATTGTTCTTGTTTAGTGTATCTTGAAGAGAGCCTGTGGTTAGATTGTGTCTGAAATGACTGGTCAGACTCAATTGTATTCAGAGGATCAGAGCATAAAGCTAGAGGAAAAGGTGGATATCAATTATTGATATACCAGGACATCTTAGTATCACTAAGACCATATGTGAGCACATATTCTCATTCATTCCCTGCAACCTTGGCCTGACAGTCTTGGGAGATGAGTGTTTTTTCAGTCCCTTCTAATGCCGAGTAGAGTAGAAATGCCATGGAATGAACAGATTGTTCACAACTGTTAGAGTGACCATATGTGGGATATTTATGATCACTCAAAATTCCACTCATTAAAGGCAAAACAAGATTACCAGAGAACTTCGAGTTTCCCTGAGTGTTTGAGATAGTGTTTCAAATTCTAGAATATTGGTATTTAACAGAATTGTTACCTGTGACAAAGTAATAGCGACAATAAATGAGTGGCTGGAAAGCGCCGTTTGCTGGGAAGGCTCTTCTGGCCTGTGAATGGGTGCAGACATCTTGACTCTTACACTAGTCTATAGACTTCTAGTCTGCACATTTTTCCACAACAGTCATTTACTTAGATGAAAAGACTGGTTCGTGCTGTAACGATGCTCACTTTCTTCTGCTCAACCGAGAGTAAGGTGGCATCTTGCTGTAAGCATGCAAGTCTTTTCTAAGGCTGTGTAACTCAAATTTTATAAAACCAGAGCTTTAGGCTTAAAATCTTTGCCTTCTAGTAGTGTTTTTAGCCAATTAATGTTTATAAAATGTTGGTAAATATAATTTCTCCTTAAAATTGTGTTTTCTTTGTTATCATTATAATATATAATTTTTAATGAAACAGGTTGGGACATGAAAAGTGCAGTGTTGAGAGTAGATCACCTTAAATAGGCATACTTTACATGATTAACAAAGTCACTGGAAAACATGATTTTGTGGGTTTTTTTTGTGTGTGTGTGTTTTACAAATAATGAAAAATGCCACATGATGTCCGCATTAGTTTCTGTGTAGGAAATCAGATACTTGAATTAAATGATTAAACTACTAGTCCTTAGACTAGTACTTTTCTGTACCTTAAAGAATCAAAGAATTTAAAAGTTGTTGAGCTGGGGAGTGGGGGCTGCAAAGTTACTGAGTCAAATTAAGAAATGTCAAACATTTTAGTAATTAGTAGAAACAAAAATGGGGCATTGTGATTTCTTTAATTATTGAGCAAAGGGCCAGAGGACACAGGATTGCTACTAGATGGAAGAATGTTGTTACACTCCTCTGTGGTCACCTTGGGTCAATTTTACTTAGATAGCTTCCGTCTTGGCCTGGGCTCCTCACTTACTTTGTGAGGATTTCTGTTTCCATACCTCTCAATCAGGAGATTTTGCTAACATCAAACATTACCACAATGAGAAATCTTGCTACCATTCCTGGAGGAAGGTAAAAGTGCTGGTGCCACAGCCCATGCGGCTGCTGCAGACACTAGAGAGGGAAGGGAGGGTCTTATGGTAAACGTGTGCCCGTATGAGTCAATGTTGATGGAAGCCACACAGTGTCCAAGCTCAGCCAAGAAGGCACCATAGCATGTGCTTGTAGTCCTGGCTACCTGGGCAGGTGCCACAGAGGATCTGTAGAGCCCAGGGGTTGGAGGGCGTCTGGCCAACAGGGAGGCTGTCAGTCCTGAAAAGCAGAGAAGAACAGGGCTGTAGATAGCCAATATGGTCCCAAATTTCATAAAGAAGTTATGTTTTCTAGTTGCACATGTAGCAGAGGATGGCTTAGTCAGCCATCAAGGACCGACTAAGGGAGGAGAGGCCCTTGGTCTTGTGAAGATCATATGCCCCAGTACAGAGGAATGCCAGGGCCAGGAAGTGAGAGTGGGTGGGTTGGGGAGCAGGGTGGGGGGGAGATATAGGGGACTTTTGGGATAGCATTTGAAATGTAAATGAAGAAAATATCTAATAAAAAAAGAAGTTATGTTTTTACTTAAAACCCTTTTTTGCTAAGCATATTCTAAATGTGGGTGGATCCATTAGAGAATTCTACCAAGGACTTAAGAAAGAGAGAAAGCAATTCAGTATGACTGCTGTAGAACTGAGCCTGTTATCACCCTCACAGGAAATTCTGAAAAAAACGTCACAAAGTAAGATTTTTGCCTATCACTGTTTATCATGAATAGAGATGCAGACAGGTATGGTGACACACACCTTTAATCCCAGTACTCAGGAGACAAGAGGCAGACAAATCTCTGAGTTTGAGACCAGCCTGGTCTATAGAGGGAGTTTAGGACAGCCAGAACTGGAAATCCTGTCTCTAAAGAATAAACAAACAAACAGAATG
Organism: Mus minutoides; assembly: GCA_902729485.2. Lineage (NCBI taxonomy): Eukaryota > Metazoa > Chordata > Mammalia > Rodentia > Muridae > Mus > Mus minutoides. Next base: position 1,450,784 of record LR749797.1, read on the forward strand.
AATAATAGTCACAAACTACACATTTAATAAAGATTAATACCAAAATTTATAAAACTCAAAAGTAAGAAAAGGATTAACCTAAAAAAAAAAAAAAGGCAAAGTACTTGAAATGACATTTTAAAAAAGACACATAAGTGGCCAAAGACTTAGTGTTCAACATTAACAATCATCAGAGAAATGTGACATAAAATCATGCAATATTACCCCATACGTGCCAGAGTGCTTATCACCAAATGTTCAAAGATAACTAGTGTCGGCAAGATGGAGAAGAGTGATCTCCACATACTGCTGGCAATTCATGTTACTGTGTGATCATTTATCTAGAAACTGAAGTCCGTGTGCTAAAGAAAGGTTCTTACTCCCGTCTTTGTCCTCATCACAGGAGTGCTGGCAGTATGAGTCACCAAGCCCATATCTTCTCTTCAAAACCTCCCAGTCCAGTAGACATGTTTGCTATTGAGAATTACATAGATAAACTTTAGGATTCAGAAATTAAAAGCACAGTCATAATTAAAAACTAAAATACGGCCACACGGTGGTGGCACACACCTTTAATCCTGGCACTTGGGAGACAGAGGCAGGCGGATTTCTGAGTTCGAGGCCAGCCTGGTCTACAGAGTAAGTTCCAGGACAGCCAGGGCTACACAGAGAAACAACAACAACCAAAAAAAAAAAACAAAAAACAAAAAACAAAAAAAAAACAAAACAAAAAAAACAAAACAAAAAAACAAACCAAAAACCAAAAAATATAAATAAATAAAATTAAAATACAGGAAACATTATGACAAAGAATTCAAGGAGTTTAAAGAACACACAAAAACAAGCTGGAAGAAATCAAGAAGAAAAAGTATCTGAAGAATAAATGCCTGAGCAATGCTCAAGGAAACACAACCGAAAGCGTGGTGTGAAGGGCAGAGCCCAGGCCGGGAAGGTGAAGTCAGTGAAGAGACAGGAATAGTGAAGAGAAAATGGTCCCAACTGAAATGAAGGCAGAACTGAAAAACCCAGCAGTCCCACCAGGAATTTCAAAGAAAAGCCTTAAAAGTGAGTGAATTAAGAAGGAATGTCAGGTCTTGAAGGTAAAATAGAGGATCAAGACCAAATAAACAAGTAACGTGAAAACTTAAAAGACAAATCAAAACACAAAACACATGAAAGGAACACATAGGAAAAACTACACCAAAAACAAACAATAAAAACAACAAACTTTTGAATTATAGATATACATGAGGGAGAAAAATCCTGGGCCAATGGGCTAGACAAGGTCTTTAACAAGGTCATAGACGAAAACTCTCCCCCAAATAAGCAGAAAGACACACACATACAGATATAAGAAGTGCCTGCCCCGAACAAGACCAAAAGGAAATCTCCACAGCATATTATAGTTAAAACACTAAGTATACAGAGCAAAGATAGCATATTATAGTTAAAACACTAAGTATACAGAGCAAAGATAGTATATTATAGTTAAAACACTAAGTATACAGAGCAAAGATAGTATATTATAGTTAAAACACTAAGTATACAGAGCAAAGATAGTATATTATAGTTAAAACACTAAGTATACAGAGCAAAGATAGTATATTATAGTTAAAACACTAAGTATACAGAGCAAAGATAGTATATTGAGAGCTTCAGGAGAAAAACCAGAAGTCACGTATAATAAAAACATGAGCATAAGCGCTGATTCCTCAAAGGGAACTGAGAGAGCCGGAAGAGCTTGCAGCAATGCTTTCCAATCCCAGCAAGACGGTGACAGCCAGTCTGCAATAGTATATCCAGAAAATGATCTGCCAGGATTGAAGGAAAAAGAATTTTCTGTGACATAAACAGTGTAAAATAAATTATATCCAATAAACTTAAGGAAAACACAGGAAATATTATGTGGAAAGAATGAGGGTAGCAGAGAAACTGTGGAAAGAAATTTGAAGCCATCTTAAAAACATAGAGAACACAGCTGATGGCAGAAATCAACAACACAGCGACTACAGCTCACACACACACATCAGTGATGTCTTTCAATGTAAGTGGCCTCAATTCTCCCATCAGAAATACAGACAGACTGTGAATAGAGGTAGAGACAGAATGCATCTCTCTGTTGCCTACAGGAAACAACATATTTGTTGTTTTCAAGATAGGGCTTCTCTGTCTCTCTGGCTGGTACTTTGTAGACCAGGCTGGCCCTGGAACTCAGAGATCTCATGTCTCTGCCTCCTGAGTGCTTGGATTAAAGGTCTGTGCCAATACCACGTGGGTGAAGCAGCATACTTTAAAAGATACACACTGCTTTAGAGTAAAAGGATGGACAAATGCAGTCCAGTCAAACGGGACTGGTTAGCAAGCTGGCATCACTGTCCTATGACAAAACAGACTTCAAATTAAAACTGTTCGGAAGAGATGGGGAGAGACACTTTATTCCAGTCAAGGGAACAGTTAATCCAGAAGAAGTCACTATCTTAAACATATATGCATCAATTTTAGGGATGCCCACTTTTATTAAAATCCATTACTGGAATTAAAATACAGATTAATATCAATCCATTAGTGGTAGGGCTTAACTGCTCTGGTTGGCAGTGTGAACCTAGAAGAGTAGAGTCTAAAAATGAGGCAGACTGGTCTCATGCACTAGCCAACTTTATTTGGAGCGTCACACAATTTGTACTGTGAGGGTTCAGAGTCATATGAGTGACATGTCCAATCACAAGGACAGGCTGCATGTAACAGGCAGGTAACATGTGGTGAAAACATGTTTTTCCACAGAGGAATATAAACAAATAACAATCGCCAGTTGTAATAAATAATCTAAAATAAACTCACTCCTATCTGTTGCACTTGGGCAGGGCAAGAACCACATTCTAAGAACAATTTGAAGGTTTTGAAGAAGCAGGTCACTGGACTCGCCTTGTGTTGGTTTCTTGGCGATTTCTCATAAACACTCAGAATTCCTCTTGTTGACTCCATTCTTGTACCTTGTTCTGACAGTGACTTCAATACCCAACTTTGTTTAATAGACAATTCATCTGGACAAAATGTAAATAGAGAAACATCAAAAGCCACTGACACCAAAGAACAAATGGAATTAACAGAATACATCCACAGAGGATTCTATCCAAACACCAAGGAATACACATTCTGCTCAGCACCACATGGGGTTTTTCTAAAATAGATCCCATTGTAGAGAACAATACAAATCTTTACAGATTCAAAGGTTTGCAGTTGCTCCCTGCATCTGCTCTGACCACAATGCAATAAACATTTAAATTGGCAGCAAACAAATCTCTCTTAAATACACAAACACACTGAGATTATACAACTCATTACTAAGTGGTGGACAGGTCAAACAAGAAATCAAGAAAGAAATACAAAACTTCCTGGAAATAAATGTAACTGAAAATATAACACCCCCCGGGGGGGGGGCACAGTGAAAACAGTTTTGCCAGGGAAATGTTTATCACCGAGTGCTTATATTAAAAAAATGAAAACAAGCACAAATAAATGTGTACTACTTTAAGCTGGAAAATCTAAAAGATATGTATGGCTTTCTAGATCTAGCCAAACATCCAAAATTAAACCAACAGAAAATTAACAGCCAAACAGACTCAAGTGAGGAGATTGAAACCATGAAAAAAAAAGCCTTCTATCTAAGAAAAGTCCAGGACCAGATGGATTCACAGCAGAATTCTATTGGGCATTTAAAGATCTACAGCTATTCCTTCTAAAACATCCTTTAAAAAAGAGAGAAGAAAAGGAACAGTAGGAGCACTCCCAAACTCTTTCTAAAAAGCCAGTGTCATTATAATACCCAAACCAGTACACACACACACACACACACACACACACACAAAGAGGGAGAGGGGGAGGGAGGAGGGGGAGAGAGATAGGGACCATACCGCAGTCTAATAGAAGCTGTATTTGACAAACCGACAACCAGTATCATCTTAAATGGAGAAAAGTGTGAACCAGTCTAACTGAAGTCAGGAATGAGGCAGGGGTGGTCACTATCTTCACTCCTTTCAGTATTGTACTTGAAGTACTTGATGGGGCAATAGTGCAAGAGAATGAAATTAACAAGGTACAGGCAGGGAAAGAAAATGACAAACGGTCCCTATTGGCAGTTGATAGAGGTCAAAAAAAGTTACCAGAAAACTTTTAGAAACCCTGCGAATTCAGCAGTGTGGCAGGATAAAAGAAAATCCTTCCAGAAATCAAGAGCTTTTGTGTACACTGACAGACATCCAGAGAAGGAGATCATGGACTCACTCTCATTAACAACAGTATCAAAGAAAGTATAATTCTAGGAATAACCCTAACCAAGGAAATGAAGGAACTCTACAGCGAAAACTTGAAACTTCAGAAGAAACAGATTGAGTAAGACATGAGGAAATGGAAAGGCACCACATGTTCATGGATTGTAAGAATGATCATTCTACTAAAGCCAATTCAGTGCAGTCCCAAAAATCCCTTCTATTCCAGAAATAGAGGAAAATGATCCTAAATTTCATATGGAACCACAAAAGGCCCCAAGTAGCCAACACCACCCTGAGTGGGGAAACACTGCTGGAAGAATTAGAATTCCAGATCTTAAAATGCATTACAAAGCCATGCCTGTGGGGGGTGGGGGATGTGCACGCCTTTAATCCCAGTACTTGGGATTAAATCCCAGGGCTATACAGAGAAACCCTGTCTCAAAAACAAAACAAAACAAAACAAAACAAAAAACAAAAAACAAAAAACAAAAAAAAAAAAAGAAAAGAAAAGCCGGGCATGGTGGCGCACGCCTTTAATCCCAGCACTCGGGAGGCAGAGGCAGGCAGATTTCTGAGTTCGAGGCCAGGCTGGTCTACAAAGTGAGTTCCAGGACAGCCAGGGCTATACAGAGAAACCCTGTCTCGAAAAACAAAATAAAAAAAGCCATAGTAATTAAAACGGTATGGTGTTGGAACAGTCATGTATACCAATGGAACAAAATTAAACACCCAAACATGAGCACATGTAACTTCATACACTTAATACCCGACAAATATGCTAACATGGTATACCAGAAAAAAAAAAGTATCTTCCACAAATAGTGGTGTGGAAATGGATTTCCTCGTGAAGAAGAATGAACTTAGATTCGTATCTAACACCTTGCACCCGCAATGTCTCCAGTTGATCTCCTATGTGATGCATGCCCAGGAAGGGCTTTCTGAATAGGAGTCTGTTTACCTAACGGTTATGGCCAATAATTGACATTTGGGTTCTCATGAGCCTAAAGAGCTTCTGCACAGCAAAAGAATCAGTTGGCTGCCCAGAGGAAGCCTAGAGAGTGGGAAAGAATCTTTGACAGCTAGACCTCTGACAGAGGTTTATTATCCATAGTACACAAAGAATTAAAAAAAAAAAAACCCTGGCCAAAAATTTAAATATTTTTAAATTTTTTATTTGAATTAAAAATGGATGAGAGTTCTCAAAAGGAGAAAAATGAATGGTTAAGAAACATCTCAAGAAATGTTTATGGTCTTTAGAAACTAGGCAAATGCAATGAAAAGAAGGTCAAGATTTTATCTCACTGCAGTCTGAATGGCAGAGATCTAGAAAACAGCCAACAGTAAGTGTTGGAGGGGAGCAGGAAAAAGGGAGCCCTGTTCACTTCCGGTGAGATGGCACACTGGTGCAACCACTGTGGAAATCAGTGTGGGAAATCCCCCAAAAGTTAAAATAAATGTACCATGTGGCCCAGCTATACCTCGACTTGGCATGTGCCCAAAGAACTCAACACAGTACCCCACAGATACTTGCTCAGCTGTGTTCATTGCTGCTCTTTTCAGAACAGATAGGAAATGGAAACAAGGTAAATGTCCACATCTGACGTGGGTAATGAAAACCTGGTACATATGTACTGGGTCATACTCTGAAGCAGTAACGTCAAACAAGGTCACGAGCTGTTTGTCAGCACATAGAACTAGAAGAGATCATATTGAGTGAGGTCACCCAGACACAGAAAGACAAATGTCACACCCCACTCATTGGTTGCGCCTACTCCCACATCTTCAGGTGTGATTACGTAGTCAGGTGTGAACACACAGCCTGTGGTAACTGCACATCCCATTAAAGTCCGAAGAGCCCGTAGCCGAGATAGAGAGACTCAGGAACAACAGAGAGGCAAGGAGCAGTGTGCAAGTGATCTGATGAAGAAAAGTGGAAGAAGGGGGTCTCCTGCGGGGCAGGCCGGGGGACACAGAGTGGGGAGAAAGGGGGTCTCCTGCGGGGCAGGCGGGGCGGGGGGGGACACAGAGGAGGGAGAAAGAAGGATAAGGAATAGCAGGAGACAAATGGTCTTAGAGTGGAAAGATCAAAGGAGTGGCTCCCCACACAAACAAATGAACACTCACCCAAAACATAATGCACATAATTAATTCAGTATATAAAGATACACACATAATTTGAATGAACTTTTCTTACATGGGCTGATGGTACTCCCTCCAAGGGCTAAGGGCCACCTAATAAAACCACAATATGCGTCATAAGATGTCCTCTTTAGTTGTTGGCCAGAGTTGCCTCAGCGACCTCTAAAACAGAGAGCCTATTGCTGTTCCCTTGGTTAACTCCCAAGAGGTGGAAGGTAAGTCCCTATTGCTGAAGATGGTACACATCAGAAACAGGGCCCAGAAGCCCCTGAGCTGCTACTGACCTGAATGTCACCTCCCTGAGGACTAACTTTCATGGTGCCAGAAGGTGCCATGCAAGATCCAAAGGAGAAAAGCAGCCAGCAGTCCCATACAGCTGTCACACCCATGAGCCAAGTCAATGACCAGTGTGGCACCATCAATAACCCTACAAGTGCAGGAGAGGCACGCATGCCTTGGTGGTAACCTATAGCTCTCCAATTAGAACAAAACCTTGTTCAACAAGACGGGGCCCATGCTTGGTACCGGAAGCCGAGGTAACTCCTCAGTGCTAGTAAAAGTCATGGTTGTTGAGGAGAATCTGCAACTGCTACTTTACTAAGCCAGTATATCCCTAACAGTCTATAAACATTTGTCCTTATGCCCACAGATAATCTTAGTCTTCACCACTCATCAAAGAAATTTTGCTTTGCAATGGATGGAGACTATTACAGAAGACAACACTCAATCAATATGCAGTTGTAGAGCCCAGTCCCAGTGAATACACATAGAAAGCACTGCTGCACAGAGGCCCAGGAGACATTGAGAAAGAGAGTGGGAAGACTGTAGGAGCCAGGGAGTTTGATGAGATATTGTATCTCCTAGTAAGATAAAAAGCTATACCCATTAAGTCTACACATTACCTTATTACAGACTCAGTGTTGTTATATTTGGGAGTGTGTGTTTGTGTGGGGTGTGTGTGTGTGAGAGAGAGAGAGAGAGAGAGAGAGAACCCCCCCCAAGAGGTGTCCATAGGAGGGCTTGGCAGAACAGAAGGGGAGGGAGGAATTTAATTTTAAAAATTAATTGAAGTTATAAAAGGATAATGTAGTACATATTCACAGTAGAATTTCAGCCATTATAATAGAAGAACATTCTGTCATTTATGATAATAAGATGAGTCTGGAAAATGTTATATAAAGTAAAATAAGCCCAGAAAAAATGTCTAGAAAGCATATGTTCCCATTTGTCAATAAAAATCTATTAAATTTAAACTAATAAAAGTAGAAGTAGATTGTGGATGCCAGAATTTAGGGACATCAGGCAAATGCTGGCTAAAAAATTCAAAAGTAAGATGAGGTGTAGAAGACTCAGGACAGAACAATTAAAGTTATTGAGACTGAAGTAGAACAACTTACATATATATATATATGTAAGTGGACATTAATAAAGATGCTGAAGAATTTGTCGAAAGTTTCATTTATATACCATTGGTTTATTAAAATTATACATCCTTTATGACTTAGATACTATGGGTATGCTAAAGTTGGAAGATTGATTAGTGCTATATGTCAGTACATTATGTGTGCTTTTTAAGCTATTCAGTTTATTAGTAACATTGATTAGTTTTGTGGGATTTGCTAAATCAGGTTGAGCTCAGTTTGTGTAAAGTAACAGTTAAAGAGAATATTTGAAATTAAGCTGGTTTCTAAACCAGCTTTCCTTGGGAAGATCTCCAAATCCTAAGTAAAATGCCCGAACTACTGATATTTTCTTGACCCTAGTAACATTAGAAGAAGTTGGAAACAAAGCACTCACTTTAAAAAGTGCTTATGGTTGAGAATATGAACTATTTCTTAAAGGAAAACAAAATTGATTTTTCTTCAGTCGATTTAACATAAGTAACGGAAAACATGATCATTCATGCAGCTAACTCAATTTTGTCTTCCTTTTCTTGTTTATTCAGAGACCATAAATGAAAGATGAACTTTGTTGCCTTTTTAAGTTTCCAAACAGCTGGTCACTTTTAGTGTCTTGTTCTAAGAATAGAGTGTTCTAGTTTAGAGGGTGATGATATCTTTAGTCATAGATGATCACTCCATTTGTTTCTGATAAGTTATATGTGCCTGAATGATATTTTGAAATGTAGAAACTATGTTCTTAGATTGCTTTGAGGCAGTTCCCAGTGCATATCACTCAGTGCATACTGGAAAGGAATCTGTTGGCTTGTTAGGATTTCCATCCTAAGACAAAAGCTGACTGGGAGACAATGGGTTCTGTAGAGCTGGTAAGATCGATTAATTGACTTTTTTCCTAAAAGTTTGCAAAGGGCAGCAAACTATTTATCACAGTCATCCAAGCTAATTGCACAACTGCTGAGTAGCCACACTGGGCAAGTCACCTCAGCTGTCTGCCTTGATTTCCTCCCTTGCAGTCTGGTGATGATGTAATACTTATTTTTATTATATAAGGAAGATTACTTAGCATTTACATTAAGACAAACTATAAAATTGGATAAAACAAATTACTTTATCATGACCTACAGAGGTTTTGTAGAACTCTACTTTTTGCTGCCATTTCATTGAAAGAGTAAAATAAAATTTAAGTCAAACATTACTTAAAATTTTAAGCCTCACTTTCTCCCTACTGTCCTCCCTGCAGAAAGATAAGATTAATAGCAATGTGTGCTCCTCGTCACTGTGTGTTCCCTTTCCTGCTCGTCCCTTGAAGATGCTTAATGATTTAAATTAACACACTGAGCTGCTGAAATATTCTTTAAAAATAATTTACAACGAGTTGTTCTACACTGGCACACTAGCAGGGATATGGTGTTCTAGCTTATTTTTATTTTCCAAATCAGTGACTAGTCTTTTCTGTTTCTAGTCAGGTGTAGTAATTCGTCACATCTGCTGTTAGGTGGTGACACCTGCTGTGGAACCACCTCTACTTTTATGCCTCCGTCCCTCACACTCTATATTTTCATTTTAGCCACAGAAATAGCAAGATGTATCAACATGACACCAGCAAAATAAGTGAGGTCATCTTCTAGACGACCAACCTAGGGAAGTCCCAGTGGATAAAGTGGACAATGAGTTCCTCCGTGGCTCCTTCCTGGGAAAGAGTTGTTGCTTCCGGCTTAACAGAAATATATAAAGAAAATGAGAAGAGCTGACGGAGCTTTGTGAAAGGGCTTTGCCCAACTCTGGTGTTAGGCTTTAAATGCCCTTTTATCTGAGCAATGGCGTCTTCTTCCACTCCTTGGGTTTTCACCACCCATTTGTTTATAAATTCTGAGTGTCCTTGCAGACACTCTTACGAAGAGGATTTCAGTGTCATTTGACCTCAGACACTTGTGGTCAGTCTGTATCCAAGAATCGACTGTGAGATGTTACTTCCATCCAGTTTTGTTCTTTAAAATTAGTTCATAGAGTTGTGATGAAAATTTTATTTGTGGATCAGTGTGATTCAACTACATTTCTTTTGTGGCTTATAGAATGGTGATGTTGACGTACATGAGGTCCCATTTATAAATCAGAGGAACAGACTGCCTCAGTAAGAAATCTGACTTGGGGCTCATTGATAACAACCTAGTTATTTGTCAGAAATAAGTATTAAGAAAAGGTGAACATGTTTATTTCTTTCAAGTAAATATTTATTGTGAAGTATAGAATTAAATAGAATCTAATTATTTTAAAACAATTATTTAAACATTGACAATTCTAGTGATGATCTGTCTTAATAGTATTCTGTTTTTAATTAACTGTCTCATTTTTTTAAGCAATACATTTATTGCTCTGGGCTAGCCTTGTGAGCTTCAGGGAAGCGCTGACATGCATCCTGGCTACATATGCATCCATAAATTATTCACAGTGCATGCCACGATGACTTTAAGGCACAGAGAACCCAAAGGCTCTTGTATTTCTTGTAATTGTAACAATGGTTTATAATGGCTGTCTAGAATATATTCCAGCACTGTAAAAGAGTTCCTGGGCACCGAGAAGAACACTGACAGTTGTGCCTTTCTCATTCTTTGAAACTGGGAATGATTTTTCCTTGGCTTCTCTGTGTGAGTCAGAACTTACCTTACTTGGAGTAGGTTGTCCAGAATGTACACGTGAAGCGTCAACACTTAACTAGCCTTTTTGCCTCTATGTCTTTATCCATTACTTTCCACAGTGATGTTTGGGTTTTAGATTGGTTCCAAGCTCCCCATTGGTCCGGCACAGTAAGATGGAGCACAGTGGAGAACCCCTCAGACAGTTACACTCCATGAGTTTGTGCTTGGCAGCCAAGGGGTACAGCCGTCATTATACAGAAGCTGCTGACCACAGGCTCTACCATCACAGACCTCTCTTCAGCTGGTTGTAGCACAGCGGGTGATTGCCAGTCCTCCTCCCTCCTACCAACCTAAGGATCAGCTTCTTACTGCAGCTGGAGGAAGTGCTTGCAGACCCTGTTGATCAGAGGTTCTTGTTTCAGTATGAAATTGCCATTCAGTCTTGGATTTTAACAATGGAACAGATACCCCTGTGCTGGAGGGAGCTGATCAAAGAGGAAAACAGACATGGCTAGCACCATGGGTTTTAGCAGAATACAACTATACCCTTGCAACTATTCCTGCTTCTGGGTTATGTATGAGCTTCCTTTAGATAGACTACATCATCGTTGTTGTTGTTGTTGTTGTTGCAAACTCCTACCCTTTCCCTTTCTTGCCTTTTGCTTTGTGCTGATCCCAGACCTGTTTGCCTTTAGAATCCCCCTTCCTTCAAATTGTAAAAGCCCCAAGGACCAGCACATCTGCTCCAAGATTATGTCCTCTGTATAGGTGAGAGAAGCTACTCCCCTGCAGGAAATCCCAACAGCATATCATATAAACAAGACCTGAACAGTGATAATACTAGTTGACATGCCAGTGTGAGTGGGTGAAATCTTCTGGGTACCACTTCAGATGAAGAACTACAGTCAGTTTGTGAGTGCAGGAGGAGGGAGAATGAGTCTCCTCCTGGGATAAGCCCCTTAACTGATGGTTCAGTAGCAATGGTCAGCCCTACAAAAGTGCAAGCAAATCTAAACAGACATGACGGATTGTGTTTGTTTATTTATGTGCATGTATTCACATCATCATCAGAGAGAGAGAGAGAGAGAAGGTAGGGTTATCTGGGATGAGCTATGAAGAGGAGTGGATTGTTCATTTTATTATTTTTCTATTGCTTACTTTAACGATAGTGTGATTCAATTTTTTATATTTGCATCAAATAAAGCTACATAAGGACCTTTCTGGCTGCTGTTTTGAATAATTGAGTTAGTACTCACCACACAGTCATTGTGCTGGAACTTCAGCTCTTTGCTTCCAGTTTCTAACATGGGTTATGATGAGAAGAGTCAGGAATTAAAACCTACGCAATTCTAAATTTAAAAAAGGTTGTAAATAAACCAAGCACCCTTACCTCTTAGAATTGCTTGTAGAACAAGGTGAAGTGGAGCAAACAGAAACGAGTCAGTGTTTGAAGGTTCCTGACCGGTGTGGGACGACTCCTCACACACCACTTCACCGGCTGGCTCTTTCACAACCGGGGCAGTGTTCATCCCTTCAGTAGCCATGGCTAGGTTATCAGCAGTATGTTAAGAGTCATTGAATGCTTAACTCAAACACAATGCCAAGATTGTTGAAGAAATACTATTTCTTAAATCTGCACTGAGATTTTTTTTTTTAGGCTTAAATTCTGATTCCCTTGATCATTACATATGTGGTATGATGATCCAGCTTTAGCTAGTCAATTCCAAATTTGTCACTTTTTTTTTTTTTTGGACAAGGGTAGAAATAAGAAAAAAGTGTGTGTGTGTGTGTGTGTACATATGCATATAGTTTGGGATGTGGTTCATTGCTCATAAAGAGAGAAAGCTTTTGCAGGATGCCTTCGTTATCTGACTTGCAGTTCTCTGGTGAAGTGCGAAGAAGCTGTACAGATCCATTGACAGGGGTCTCCTCATATTGGGAAACCTTCACAGAGGTGTTAAAGACCCAAGAGGTGGGGGCGCGGCCACACCAGCTGTTAGGCTCTGTGCACTAAAGCTATGGGGGTGAAAGATTGGTGACAGGGTGAAGCAGTGCGCAGCCTAAAGCAGGACAGTTGATTTCTGAAAGGACAGCGGAAAGCTGTATTTTTTCTTTGGGCTTTGGCTTTAGGGGAGGCCAAGAAATTTTTTAGACGGCAAGGGAGTACCAGGTGCTCTTACTAACTCGGAAAACAAACAAACAAACAAACAAACAGGCATTAAATATAATATAATATAATATAAATATAATTAATATAAATGATGTGGTGCTGAGGATTGATCTAGATCTTTCTCGTCTAAACTGACACAGAATCATGAGCTACTTTTTTTTTTTTTTTTTTTTTTTTTTCGAGACAGGGTTTCTCTGTGTAGCCCTGGCTGTCCTGGAACTCACTTTGTAGACCAGGCTGGCCTCGAACTCAGAAATCTGCCTGCCTCTGCCTCCCGAGTGCTGGGATTAAAGGCGTGCGCCACCACGAGCTACATTTTATTTTAGTTGTGACGCTGGCATTTGTAAAATTCGAGAATTAAAACCATCTGCCAGATAGTCCTAAAAATTTCAAAATCATTAACTCTTTCCCTTCTCAACACATTTAGAAATAAAGAATTTGAATCGTTTGCTTATTAGGCAGCGTGAGATCCAGCAGCTGACACACGGGTTGTGTTTATGGGTTTAATTAGTGTTTGTCTCTAACAATGGATTTATTTTTGTGATCTTACTACTTTAGAAAAGTAAGAATGGAAAATTTTCATTTAGAGTATATTTAGAAATCTTTTGCCCTATGAGTGTGACTCATGGCTGAAGTAGGTTCAACATTTCATTAACCGTGTCTTCCTTCCTTCTAAAATTAATCTGTCTCTGAACCCACTGAGAGGATGCGGATGAAAGAGGCCTGCCAGCGTCTGTATGCACTGCAGCCCCTCCCCAACCTACGTAACTCAGTGTGCCTGTCATTCGCTCTCCTTACTTGCGCTGAACAGGAACTGTATGAATTTTATAATTGAAGAGAAGCCAAGCCGTAGCCCCTGCTGTGTGGAAAGTGACAGGGTTACTCTACACTTGCAGCTGTAAGGGCTGCTTTTAGTTCATCGAAACTCTAGAAACCTTCTATGGCGGAAAGAAAAGAACTGTGTACAAAGAAAGGCCTAGAAAAAGTCAATTATGGCTGCACTGCCTGCCAGAGCAGAAGGAGCAGCACCGCCATTCTGAATCGTGTGCCGGCAACGACCCAATTAACAAACCTGCATTCGTAGCAGGGGACTGTGATTGAAGAACTCAAAATTCTTACCACACACTTCACAATGCTGACAGCTTATAGAGGCTTTTTTTTTTTTTTTTTTTTTTTTTTTTTTTTTTTTTTTTTTTTTTTTTTTTTTTTTTTTTTTTTTTTTTTTTTTTTTTTTTTTTTTTTTTTTTTTTTTTTTTTTTATTAAATTTTTGGAAATGTTCTCCATTTTAAGAACAAATATATAAATAGAGAATTCATTCTGTTCTGCTAATTGTGTGTCCTACTGATGTTGCTTTTTACTGCTTACTGTTTACATACTGGAGAAGTCTGTTTTTAAGCTTGGAAACACATGGAACACCAGATCTGCAGAGCCTGGGTTTGATAGTTAGAAGACTGGAGAACTGATATCCAGAGTAAGACGTTATCCTTAAAGTATTTGTTTTTAGTGTATATCCCCTTTTATTTGATTTAATTGTCAGTTAATGTAAAGAAAGCATTATAATGACACAAAAGGAAGTCATTTTCAGGATAGGATTTGAGATTTCTAGATTTGTCTTCCTGATTACTGATTTAGTAACAACCTTGGACTAGTATACTTTATCTACTGCTGCATGGAACTTGGGTACCATGGGGCAGTGGTACTTGCCCCTGATGGCAGCAGACCATGCTGGACTTTGATTGGGGGAAGCAGGTACTTTACTAAGTAGAAATGTGAAGCACTGTGTCCACACTGGTGGAGGAGGGAAACTATCCCTGCCTGTGCAGAGAACAGAGGTTCCTGATCTGAGTCCTTCCTCTGAGGATGTGTGCTAGCTCAAAAAAGGCTGTATCTATGCATTTCTGGATATCAATTTAATAAAATTTATTCAGTATAAATTCTAAGCTAATGATTGCACCACACTAGCTTAGTTACACACACACACACCCCAAAATCCCAAAGCGCAGAAAACGTCTCATGGGAGCTGTAGTAAGGCACAGTGTGCATATATCCCTCTGTGCACACACCTTCACTTGTACATGTTCACTGCGGTGAGTCACGGGCCTGGTCTGAGACCTCTGGCTTCTGTGACACCATCAGTATTGAGTCCCATTAGGACTCTTCCTGGTTTTCGTGTTGTTGCCCTGTGTCATGGAGATCCTGCAGCTTTGGGTCAGCAGGACTGGCCCTTTCATGAATGCCAGCCTTTCCCAGATGATAGCGGTTTTGGGTTAGCTACCTCAGAGTCCTGGATTTGGGCCTGGGTGGTAGCTGAGCAGGTTAGTGCTTGTCAGCTCTCCCTTATCTGCACCACCAGGGAGAGCTCTCCAGCATGGCTCCCGTTGGGCCACCCAGTGCTGCCATGGGCAGGAGGCAGGGCCAACTCCCGCTCTCACAACCTCGTGGCTCGCCTGTACGTTGGCCATCAGTGCCCACGTGAGGTACAGCAGGGCCCTTTTAAATAAATTAATTGTTCATGTATTATTTATTCATATTTAGTTCTAAGGAGGGGTCTGTTCATATGAATGTTTTTAAAGTTTTTCATGTGCTCCTAATGAACCGCCAAGGTTCAGGCCACATATTTAAGAATCTTTTAAACTCTGTCAGTGAGTGAATGGAGAGAGCCCAGCTGCTAGACCAGAGGGCCGGGTTTTTAGAAGTTGAGCTTAGATTCCTGACTTGTGGGATGAGAAATTAGTAATTAACACCACCAGGATTTGTGGGGAGGCAGGAGATGGAGAAGGGAAGGTGAAGGATTTGAAGCAGTCAGAGCCGTGACTAACGGGGATCTAGAGTGAGAAAGACTCAGTCTGTGGTTTCCTGTTAAGGTCAGAAATGTACTTGAAATTCCTAGTTTTAGGTTTGAATTAACCTAAGTATATTTCCAGAGACTATTTTTTTTTTCTTTTCCTTAAAGTGCCCAAGAAGAAAGTAGAGAGAAGGTGAGATTGGAAGCAGGGAGAGTAGAGGGATTTCAGTGTCAGAAACAAGTCTCATGAGTCCGGCCCAAAGCAATGACCTCAGCTGACCAGGCACAGTGACAACGACTGAGGTTTGGGCTGATGCTTGAGTGAGTTTATTTCCGTCTAGAGAATGGTAGGCACAGACAGTAAAGGGACTTGATAGGAATTCCTTTTGGTAGTGGAAGCATTTTTCTTTCCTAGAACCGTCGGGTATAATGGAAGATCTGCATAGAAATATTTAAGTAAAGCTAATGTGGGGAGTGAGAGATAAGGAGGAGTCAGTAGGGTCCGCTCTGAGGAGAAGCAGGGCAGCCAAGCATCCGAGGACGAATTCCAGAGTGCTGAATAAACGACAGAGATCTCAGATGTGTTAGGAGAATGGCAGAATCCAGCCTCCAAGGAGACGGAAGGCCAGGCTGGCAAAGGCAGCACTTGTCAGTTGGCATGCTCTTCCCTGGGGAAGACACTTTATTTGCCTGGAGTCCATGTGTAGGACTGTGGCCTCATCAGCTCCCCCTACCCGCTTCACATGTCCTTGTTGAGACTGTGTTTGGGCTGTCACGTTAGTGAGACTTTGTGGATGTGGCTTCTGGTGTTATGAGGAGACATTGTTTCACAGTCCTCCCTGATCCTCTGGTTCTTTCCGTCTTTCTGGCCTGTCTTCTGCAATGTTCCCTGAGCCTTAGGTGAGGGAGTGTTCCATAGATGAAGTCTAGTGGATCTGGGCTCCACAGCTCTGCATTCCGATTGGTTGTGCTTTCCGGTAGAGGACTCCATGTGTTGCAAAGAGAAGTTTCCCCGATGAAGTCACTATACCTACCTGTGGGTGTAAGGATATAAATGCATTCAGCAACACTTAGTGGAAGGAAAAAAGAGGCATATGAATTTGAAAGAACAAAAAGGTTTAGGTGAAGATATGATTCAATCATATTATAATCTCAATCAAAAAAGAAAGAAGTTAAAAATTTTTTTTTTAAACCCCAGCAGGTCAGAAAGGAATATGACATGCCTGAGCTCTGTCATAGACTTGCCTTAGACTACAAGATCCTGGAAGTCTTGTTTTCACACGTAGTGATTCTCACTCATTGTTCTGCCACCCAAAATGCAGGCATATATTTTTCACAATCTACTTTAAGGGTTCAACCTCCCGTCTAGCCTACTGTCTTAGTCAGGGTTTCTATTCCTACATAGACATCATGGTCAAGAAGCAAGTTGGGGAGGAAAGGGTTTATTCGGCTTACACTTCCATACAGCTGTTCATCACCAAGGAAGTCTGGACTGGAACTCAAGCAGGTCAGGAAGCAGGAGCTGATGCAGAGGCCATGGAGGGATTTTCCTTACTGGCTTGCTTTCCCAGGCTTGCTCAGCCTGCTCTCTTATAGAACCAAGACTACCAGCACAGAGATGCTACTACCCAAAAGGGGACCTCTCCCCTTGATCACTAATTGAGAAAATGCCTTGCAGCTGGATCTCGTGGAGGCATTTTCCCAACTGAAACTCATTTCTCTGTGATAACTCTAGCCTGTGTCAAGTTGACACAAAACTAGTCAGTACACCTACCTACCAGAGGTAGTAGAAAAGAAAGGTTATAGGATATGGGGGAAATGGACCTGTTTAGAAATAATTCTTTAGGGAAGTTCCAAATGTCTTTGTTCTTAGTTCAGTCTACTAGCAAACACCAAACACGAATCAGCAAGTGCCAAAAGAAACCACAAGGCTCCAGCAGACACCACACACAAGTCGGCAGCTGCAGTCTACTCCGCTTACATGACACACGAATCAGCAAGGCCAGCTCAATTGAGAGGAAACATCGAGGCTCGCCAGCTGCACCAAGTCGGCTGAAGTGGCAAGAAGCTGCCGGAACCTCACAGGAAGTTCCTTGGCGAGTTTCTATATTACAGTGTAAGGTGAACCAATCCATGTGCATCATCAACCAAGACTAGCAAGATGGAGCAAAGCGAATCAGTGCTCACTCTCCCTGTCTGTGGAGTCAGATTTATATTCTTTCTAAATATCATGTGTACTTTTATGTGTTTGCTGTAGCAAAACATTCACCTGTGTCAGCTTCAGCAAAACGTTCGTTAACTTCTTTGCTTTAGCAAAACATTCTTTCACCTGTCTGCTCCAGCAAAACATCATTATGACCTGAGTTTCCAAAGAAACCAAAAATCTCTACTTTACTAACAGGTGATTTAAAAGCCTTCCAATTTCACCCTGATGCTCCCAGCTCCATGATGTAATGGGAGGGGTCTGTGTAAAGGTCAAGAATGTGGCCTATTGATCCTTTTCTACTACGTATAGCATTGCCACACTTGAATGAGTGCTGAACAGAGTGTGCCCCATGAGCTGCTCTGGTCTCTGGTGCAGGCCTTAGACCCAGTCCTGTCCTTAGATAGATGGGCTCTATTTTCTCCTCCTATTACGAGCCATCTACGTTTCTAATTTTGTGACTTTACTCTTCAGGATCTGTGACATAGTCTGTTCTTTCCTCATGATGCCTTCCTTTAGCCCTCCATGCCTGTACCCTTGGACTTTACCTTGGCTTCCATCTTCAGAGGTTTCTGGAAAACTGGCCATGTGTACGATCTCTGAAGTTCTGGTAGCAAAGCCATTAGTAAGGCATTCAGTCTTAACCTTGATTTTATTCCCTAGGATTATAACTGATTGCTTGCTTCTAACAAATCTAATATTGGTAAAGCCTTTAGAGTTTTAGAAATTAATTGTCACTTAAACATATTTATCTATGTGGGTTGAGGGAGCACGCTCCGTGTCTCCTTTTTTTATTCACTATAGTCACCTTGTACAATGTGGCCAGCCCTTGCTCCTTCCCTCCCTTCTTCCTCCCTTTTTCCTTTCTTCTTCTGTTCCTTCTTCCCTCTCTCCCTCCCTCTCTTCCTTTCTCCCTCCCTCTTTCTCTTGTGTGTATATTTTGATTTTTCCTATCTGGGCTTCCACTTGTGCCCCTTCCTGTTTTTCCTTTCCCTTTCTTTCATCTTTTCTTGATCTTAAGGAAAATTGAAGACATTGGAGACATCTTTGTATTCCTCGTATTCCATGTTTCCTAGGTAATGTTTGAGTTTCTCGTTTTATATTTAAACACAGACCTGGACATACCAATCATCCACTCATTTTTGTCTTTCAATGTGAATGGCTGCAAGTTAATTTCTATTGAACGGTGCAGTATTAAACTGAAAAGTGGTTACTAAGTTTTGCATTTTGACTTGTGTTTCTTTTAAATGTCTCACCCTGTGTCTGAAAATGCTGGGGTGGACAGGCTTTGCTTACTCAAATCCTTTGGGATTTGTATAAACCAAGACTACTGGTGAATTATAAGGAAAGCAAGTTTAATTAAGATGTCAGTTTCTCTAGATGTAATTATCTGTTTTAGACTATGTGGGATTATTTCAGGTAGCTTTTAATGAAGCACTGGAGGGCACTGTTGAAATATTCCCCAGCAAGCAAGTGAATGTGATGAATTTGACAGGACTGTTTGTGAGTTCTGAATAAAAATGCCAAGCCTGTGGAGATGCTGAGTCTGGGTCTTGTGATGGTATCCTGGGGGTTAGCATCCTGCAGCCAATACAGATGTTGGTCAAATGCTGATAGGAAGACCATGAGAACATACACCAGTCAGGGATTGCCAGCTCATAAAAACAATGAGCCTTAGTGTGTCGAGTGTTTGTCTATACTGTCTTGCATGCCCTGGCATGCGAGTCAGGGCATACCTGTTAGCTCCACTATGGACTGTAAATATCAATCAGTGACAGGCACTGGTGGACCTGGATGTGGCTTTCTGAGAGTTCAAGAGCCAGTCAAAGTCAAGAGTTCTGTTAGCTAGAGCTCAGCCTGGTGGTGCCCTTTCCTGCCGTGGGTTAGTTCTACAAGATGTCTTGGGATTCTTACAAGTCTCTAACATAGTTTGGATGTGCTAGCATCTTTCTTCCCATTACTCACTTTGGCAGAGTTGCTTCAACCTTTGGGATTCTCAGTTGTCTTCCTTAAGATGAGGGACTGATCTGTACAAACAACTGGGTTCTTTCTCTCTTTCTCTCTTTCTTTCTTGCTTGCTTGCTTTCTAGCTTTTTAAAATGTATATGTTCAATATCTTCCTTTCGAAAATGATTTATTTTGATAAAATATTTGAAGGAATTTACCTTTTTAACCATTTATACACATATTTCTTTGGCATTAAGTGCATTCATTTAATGTATCCAACCCTGGCCTGTGTTCAAAGATATATAATCTTCTACTGGTATGTGACAGATAACCACGAGAGGATAGAAAGATGCACTCCAGCTCAGTGTCTGCAGCTCTGGAGTCTAAGTGCATCTTCTGTGTAACTGGAGCTGCTTTTCTTTACAGAGCTTCGGTTCAGTTGAGTGTACTTACTGGAAGGAATCAGCTTTTAGCAGGATATTACTAATATTCCTACTTTCCTGCTGGCCATCACAAGGATTTGATTTTAGTTCTAGGAGATTGACATTACCACTGACCTCTTTAAGGACAACAGAAGTCAGTCAATCAGTCAATCGTTTGTGTGTGTGTGTGTGTGTGTGTGTGTGTGTGTGTGTGTATGTATGTATGTATGTATGTGTTCTTGTCCTGCTCAGGATCCATAGGACTTGGGACACGTGAGCAGCTCAGTCCTGCCTAGGATGCTCTCTTTTGACTCACTTGACCTCTGTTGATCTGTGATTGCATCTGCAAATCCTGCCCCTTTGCTCTATAAGGAGAATCCCCTTCTGTTGACAGTTCCTGGCCATATGTGAGAGCAAAGGAATTAACTAGGCATTGGGGTTAGCACTGTGCTTACTGCACCTGTCTGTTTCCAAGTGTGCCTCTGACAATGAGACGGTGGGGCCAGATCCTCTTTGTTGTCCACGGAGTCTTATAGACCATTACTATGCCGCTTTCCTTAAAACGTAATAAACATGCCTGGCGTGGTGGCGCACGCCTTTAATCCCAGCACTCGGCAGGTGGATTTCTGAGTTCGAGGCCAGCCTGGTCTACAAAGTTAGTTCCAGGACAGCCAGGGCTACACAGAGAAACCCTGTCTCGAAAAACAAAACAAAACAAAAAGAAAAAAAGAAGAAAAAAAGTAATAAACAGTCTACTTATGACAACACTGGGACTTTGAGTTTCTTCCTTTGGCATTACTGTCCTCTCTGATTTTATCTCAGTCTTCTGACGTCCACTTGTCATGAGGGCTTTGTCCCTTCCCCTCAGCCTGGCACTTTGCTCCCAGTCTGCTGCTGCAGACAGTGCTGATTCATTATCATGTGGAGGGATGTCAGGTATCCGGAGGGATGCGAGCATTGGAGGGATGCGAGCATTGCAGAGTAGAGTCTGAGCCCTTTGGATTTTTACTGACTCCCAATTACTTTATATCAGTTTTGTTTGTTTGTTTTCTTTTCAGTTCCCTTAGGGGCTTGCAAATTTGTTTGTTTTATTTCCTCCGGACAGAGTAACCTGCAAAAAAGTAAGGGTCAAAGATCATGGAGATATGGACACTGTAGAAACTAGGTGACCAGTCAGCTGACTGGAGATGTTTACAAAGCCTACAGGATTTTTGTTGTTATTGATGTTCTAGTTTTGTTTGTCAAACATGGCACATGGCCTTAGTACATAGTCCTGGCTGCTCTGGGACTCACAGAGGCAGTCTGCCTCTGCCTCCCCAGTGCTGGGATTAAACCACTCCATTCACACCATACTTGGTCCAGTTTGTTTTTACCAAGTGTGAGGCTCTTCTCTTGCAGTGTGCTCTGGCTAGTGAGGCCAAGCAGACTAGGAACTACCAGAGCTCCTTTCTTTTTGCCTGGTCTTGCCTGCTTTCAGGAGTTTGATTTTCCTGGATCTGATGCTGTTCTGGATGTGATATCATTGAACATCTGACTAGATAGGCCCTGTTGTGCGCCATCCCCGTCCAGCGGGAATAAGACACAAGACAAAACAGGTTTCTTCCCCAACAGTTTACTCAGGAACTTGATGCACTTACAGCTTAGCAGAGCATGATGGCAAATGGCAAATGGCCCCACCGTGAGCAGCCTATTTATACCCTGGCCTGGCCAATTACCGAGCTGCCTCGTGGCTCTTGTGTGACTACACCAGGTATTCTCGTGTGACTACAACAGGTATTCTCGAGTGACTACCCCAGGTGTTCTCGGGCTGCCCTGTGGCTCTCGAGTGACTACACCAGGTGTTCTTGGGCACAAGATCAAACAACAGCTGACACTGCCTAACGCCAATTAAGAGTTGTTTATGCCAGTACAGCTGAGTCAGTCGATGCCATCTTTAAGGAGCGGTTGAACGGCTCCCTATAAGGCCCAGTACAGAGAAGACTTCTTAAGAGTTTCTGTGTACAGGTTAGACAGTATGGCCCTAGAAGGAGCCCCGGCAGAAACATACTGCCTCTAGCATGTACCTGCGTGGTCCATCTTTCTCTATTCATGTTTCATCCATTCCTTCTTCCCACAGTCATGCAGCACGCTTCAGAGAACAGAGAGCCATGGTTCCTCAACTCTGTGTGTGGCTTCTGCCTTGTGGTCTGAGATCCAAGGCGAGTTTGGGAAGCTGCTGAGCTGACTCTTCCCCAACTCTTTCATGAACTTTTATTCTCTAGTGCTGTGGCCGGTAGGTAGGCACCACCTGCACAGAGATGTAAAATCAGTAGGAAGGGGTTGGAGGCTTGACACCCTGGTCGTGTTTGAATCGCTCAGCAGTTGACCATGCCCAGGTATCACCTGGATTTTAGTGTCTGCTTCTCGGGGGATTTCAGCTGAGCTATCGTAGGTGAGAGTTGTCTGCTCTGAGGCCTTTGACAATTGGGTCAAACCTACAATTCTGCTTCCCACAGAAATAACCCTCTCCACGGAAGGATTTGATGGTGGTCTAGAGAAGACAACTAGTCCTAGGAGGCTCCTTCAGGCCTATATAAGTGCAGTGTCCTAGTATCTAAGGGCTGCTGTAACAACCTTTCACAGGCTTAGCTAACATTGCCCAAATTCATTTTCCCACTGTTGTTAAATTCACTGTCTGTCTGTCTGTCTGTCTGTCTGTCTGTCTGCTATAGGTGCTTCCAGGGCAAAGTCAAGGCACAGACTAGAAGGTGTGTCTTGGGGAAAGCTCAAGGACAGAGTCTGGGCTTTGCTTGTTTTTTCCTTTAGGTATTTGATGCAATTAAGCTTGCAGGTTTTCATCCTCATTTCTTCCTAGCTGTCAGCTGAGGGTCCTCCCAGTCTGCGGCACCTGGCCCCCTCTCCATTTCCACTGTTTCAGAGAGGCTGTTGGCTCTCTTTGATGACTGAGGGGACTGTTGTAGGTTCTGTCACTTCTCTCTGTCAAGCTGAGTAAGATTCTCTAGCCACAAGATGCTCATTGATTAAGTTGGACCTGCTTGAGTGCTATGCGATGGTCTGTCCATTTCAGGATCAGCCTCTAAGCACATCTGCGGAGTCACTCATGCCGTATAGGTGGCATATTAAGGCATACATGCATTTGCAAGGGGGTAGAGTGTATCTAGTCCAACACGTGCTTCCAGAATAGTTATCTTGTCTGTTACTAAGCAAAAATTGCTTACATGGTCTTACTGTATTTGAAGAGAATGATTAATGTCATCTTTACATAAATGTTAGTAATTTGCCTTTGGAAACAAAACATTATGGATCCTCAGAAAAGGAATAAGAGAAATGAAGAGATAGGGGTTGGGATGCTACAGTTAGACATGTGCCTCCAGTGCACGCATTCGGAGAATACGATGGAATACCACTATGACAGCTATGAAGTACTGAGGTTTGCTTCAGAGATTGAAATGTACAAAGCTTGTACATTTTAGATTTGAAGATAAATACCTGAAATTGAATCCTGTGAGAACTTACCAGCCACACACACTTCCTGTCATGTGTCACTACTTCTTCATTGTAATGGTGTTTGAGCAAACCATTTTTTTAAAAATATTTGTTGCCCGTTCATCTATTCATCATAGATTTCCACCCTTATCTAAATTTTTTTGTGTAAAATACTTTGACAGCTATTTAATTAAAAGACTAGACTATCTCATATACATTAAATATTGTTCAGCGGTGCTACTCCTACTGTGATAGATGGTGGTACAATTTTGAGATTTAAGTTGACACTTATTATTTTTTTTAATCTTTTATTTCTGTCATTAGCTAAGGAACCTGTCCAGCTTAGACCTCCGTCACATCACCGAACTGGATAATGAAACCGTGATGGAAATCGTCAAGAGGTGCAAAAATCTCAGCTCTTTGAACCTCTGTCTGAACTGGATCATAAACGACAGGTAACCACCGGAATGTCTTAGGTGTGTGTCCGGAGAAGAGCATAGCGGTCCTGAGAGCCACAGCGCCAGGACAGGTCCACGTTAAGTCAGATCTGCTGCAGCTGTGACTGGGAAGGCAGGAGCAGGAAGGGTCCAGAAAGACTCTTCACTGTAAGCCTGCTCCTTACAGATGCAGCAGGGTGTCATGTGCTTTATTACTTGTCTGTGGGAACAACTACAACCGTAGTGTTTTAGTTCCTTCCTTGTTACTTCTGAAGCGTATATAGTTTGTCTTTCTTAAGGTTTTGAAATGTTTGTGGTTAATTGTTCTGGTTTACCTTATCAGTGATTCTGAGGAGTTACAGCAAACATTTTACATTTAGACCTTTTCTTAATGATGGTGATCTCTTTTCATACAAGTTGTTTTTAAATAGACTCACATGATCAGCAGTTTCATACATAATAGAGAATATATAAAATGAGAATTTTTTTTAAAGTAATGATAAACCCATTTTTTTTCTCTGAAATATTGCACTGAGGTAGAAAAGGATAGGGGTACACCTCTTGCAACTAGACTTTCATAGTGCAGGGAAGTGCACAGTGTACCCCACAACTGCCCAGGAGGAGGGGGTGTGAGGACATAGCTCCACTCCTGGTACTGCAGAGGAGGCAGGCCTGTGAAGACAGGCCTGAGAGGCTAGCCCACCAGCTTTTCTTAACTGTTTTTAAAGTTAGGCCATTACAGAGAGTTTGCTTTGAAAATAAAACATACGGTTCTATTTAAAGCTAATGACTGTTTAGATAGAAATATTTTATAAGTAGGAAAAATAATATATTAAGCTTACCCCAATAATGCTTTAAACCTATGGCTTCCCTCTCTTATTTTTTAAATTCCTTTTTATATTTTGAAAATAGTGGTATAGATTCCATTTTTCCCCAATTATAACAAGTTGTATGATCAACAGATTGCCCTAAATTATTCTTCATGTTATATGATGGTCTTTGTGTAAGTCTTAGTAAAATTTTTGTAGTAATTTTTCTATCATTTATTTATTTTCAAATTTGAACCAATCCATAAAATTTACAATTGAATATATTTATGGTGTCCCATGTAAAGCTTCAATGCATATTTAAATGATGTAATATCTAAATAAGGGTAAGCAAATCTGTCGCCTGAAGCATTTATCCATTTGTGATTTTTTTTTTTGCAAATGCAAAAAAAATATTCAAAATTTACTCTTGTCGTTTAAAAACATACAGTATGATATCATTGTCTATAGTCAGTGTCTTGATTATCTTACTCCTGTCTAAGTTATGGCAAACTACCAGGATTCTTTCAATTTCCAGAAGGCCAGTTCTTCCATCTTCGTGTCAACAAATCTGTTGAGCACAGATGTCCTTTGACTTCCTGGGTCACTGGATACATGCCCCATAGTAGGCCTGTGGTAGGCCCTTATGGAGTTTGTCAGGACTGTGCCTACTGTTTGCTGTATTGATGAACTAACCCTTGCAGCATACATGCACAGTGGGTCTGTGTTTTCTGTGAATTTATAAACAATTATCTTACTTTTCAATTTCTCCCGTCTTAAAAGGCACTCTTGCTAAGTGGGTGACATGGGGACTTACTGTGTCCCACTGTAGCTGGTCTTTGCTATCTCATGGGTTCTTCTTTCTCCCATCCACTGTCTCCCACATTCATAGGAGAAAGGTAGAAATAGAGATCCTTAAATCTAATTTCTTTCTTTCTGATTCTTCTTTGCCCGTAGCTGGTGTTTGCTTCTTTCTCGGTTCTTCTTTCTGTCACCCTTTATCCCATATAGCTTTACTCCCATCACTAAACAGGAGAGAGTTAGAGATCCCCGAATCTTATTTCTTCCTTGTTTCTTCTTTGGGCAGAGCTACTAACAAACCACAACCAATGAGTAGCAACCACCTACCCGGCCTCTTGGGGCCCTAGCATTCATGTATTCTGTGGGAAGGTCTCATAATTCTGAAGGTCACATAAGCATGTCTCAAAACCATGCCTCTGCTAAATCCTGAAGTGATTCATCGGTACCTGCTGTGGACAGCCCCGTATCACCACACCTGGGATTAAAACAAAAGCATATTCCTAAAATATTTCTGTGTTTTTTAAATAAACCAAAATCCCAGAATTCACACTACATCCCACAGACAGAGAACTCTGAACCCTGCCTAGTGCTGAGGTTGCAGGCATGTGGTGCAGGGTGCAGGGTGCAGGGTGCAGGGTGGAGGGTGGAGGGTGCAGGGTGCAGGGTGCAGGGTGTCTGGCTGGCCATCACTGTTCTTGATAACTAACGAGCTTACCAAGCTTATCTGCCTTTTACAAAAGATCTATTGTCCTCTTTAAAAATAAGGCCACTTTGTTTTTTCTGTTGAGTCACATGTATTTGGGTTACTTACACATACATTCTGTAAACATTTTCTCCCATTCTGTGAATCTCTCCTCGCTCTGGTTTGCTTTGCTATGTGGGAGCCTTACAGTTTGATGCCATCTGCCTGGTCAATTTCTGCCTATGTCTCTGACATTTTCAGTCTGCCCAAGTACGTCCTAAGGTGACGTCATGAGGAACTTTCCTTTTCTTATTTGTGTTTCACAGGTTTTTTTGTCTCTTATATTTTTATTGAATCAGCTTTGTCTTGAAAAATTTACTGCTTTTTTCAAATTTTCTTTAAAAGTTCTTTGACTTTTTGCAATTAAAGTTCGTAAAAATGTATTTACTGTTTTTGGTAATATTTACTTTACAAGGTATGCCAAGTATTCAAGGAAACTTAATTGATATCAATTTAAAAATTAAATTTACTGCTTTTTAAAATTCTCTTCAAAAGTGTAATGGACTTTTAAAAATTACAAAGAATCAAAGTTTGTTAAGATGTATTTTTTTTGGTTACATTTGCTTTACAAAGTAAACCAAATATTTAAAGAAAATTGAATGATATAAATTGAAAAATTAAGGTGTCTCCGTAATCAGTATTCCACTTTACAGACAGTACGTGACAGCTTAGCATGCTCTCTAACGGCTTCTCATGGCGAGTAATGCAGTCAAGTACATAAGCATCTTGTATTTCTCACTGCTCAATAGTCACGCAAGTGTCATAGGAATATATTAAATTAAAAGTCAGTACAGTCATCCTGCAGAACTGTGGACACATTGTAGTTTTCTGTACACATGATCAGAAATGTATTCAGTAATGCTGCAACTGGTAAATAACCTGGAATGTGTGCATGACTTGTGGGTCGCCTCCTAAATGAACACTGTGTTTAAAGCGAATATGCTCTGTGATCTTAACCTTCTCGCTCTTCAGACACTCACTTGGCCGGAATGGGGGCCTTACGATGGGAAAGTGGACGGCCGTTCCTTTGCCCGTTCTTTTTCTGGCTTTGTGGACTCAACTTCTTGGTCTCTATAATTTCCTTTTTGTACTTATCTGTAATGGTTATTTAGTGTTTGATTCTAAATATAATAAGTACCATGGAGATTTATTTCCAAGGAATGAAAGTGTATTTTTATGTTTTTAATGGAAAAGTTTGGATTAATTGAGAAAACATGCATTTTAATGAGTCGAGCAGCAGAGTTCTGGAGATCAGACTCTTTTAGTTTTAATTACACTACTTGCACTTACCCTGTGTACCGTAATAGAAGGTTCAGACATTAAAACCCACTTTGCAGTATCATCTAAATTACTCATCTCATTGTTCCTGCCATGCTGTGTCACTAAGCTAAGTCATATTTGTAATTATATTGGTATAAATCTAGCCCTTCCCATCAGACTTAATTATGACTTCAGCACTTAGCCGAGATGGGTTAGTAACCTTTCATAGAGACAGTGCTTGGGTTGCACTAATGCATTTAGCCTATTAATTAGCTTCGGTTCTATGTTTGCTCATTAGCACTGTCCTTCTGTAAATCAGAAGCAGTGCTAAGTAAGTACTTGGTACTGTGTCTCAGCAGTGCTAAGTACTTGGTACTGTGTCTCAGAGTGTAGCTCGCTGAGTCCCTGCTACTATAGGCTTGGTCTTCAGGTGACATGAGACGTAATGCTAATAATGAGCTTAGTTAGGATAGAGGAGGAGCAGTTACTGCCCAGGTAAGCAGTGGTATGCACGCTTGCTTAAGCCTCCACATCAAACTCCTCCTATGACATTTAGATCATTTGTTTGACCTTTTTGGCTTTCAGATAGATGTATTTTCTGTAATTAATACTATGGAAACTTGGTGGGGACAACATAGGTCATAAGTAAGCTTTCTGTTTCATAGATGGAATTAATCCACTATTAATATTGAAAATTATTAGATTTGTGTTTATGGTAAAATCTCCTTCCCTCCCTCCCTCCCTCCTTCCCTCTCTCCCTCCCCCCTGTTGGTTGTGATCCCTTTGGGAGTTCATGTATCAGATATTCTGCATATCATATATTTACATTATGATTGATACGTATAGCTAACTTGAAGTGGCAATGAAATAATTTTATGATTGAGGGTCATCACATCATGAACTGTATTAAAGAATCACATCATTACACAGGTTGAGAACCTTTAGATGTTGTTTTGTGTATTCATATATGAAAAACCTTATTAACATTACAAAGCTGTGTCTATAAAATGCTGGTTTAATAAATTTCAGTGGTCTCTGTTTTCCTACATTTAACAATCTTGTCTGTGAAATTTTATTTTTAAACTCAATATTTAAAACTGTACAGTAATTTAAGTCTGTTCTCAGTTTGATCCTGGTATCTGGTTTGCTTTCTGTTGTTTGGTTGGGATTTTGTGGGGGGAGAGTCGAATCAAGGACTTTGCGTGTGCTACATTGAAGCCCGACCACAGAGCTACATCCCTAACTCTAATGGAGAGCATTCTGTGGTCTTGAAATTGATCTGTGTGACTAAGACATGCTGTTCCCTCTCTTTGTTGTTTCCTAAAAGCTCTTGCACTGAAAGGATTGCACAGCGTGGTATTTCCCTGTGTTCAGAAGGATGGGAGAGTAGGCATTGACATTTACCATTTCTTTCAAATACAAACACAATCCAAGTGTCTATGAAAGGAGAATACCAGACGGGTTCTATCTGTGATTTAAATTGAACATCTGGTTATTATGTCTTCTCTATTCTCTGACTCCAAGATTATTGGATATTTATCTGTATTTGATATAAATCTTTTGTTATTTACAATCAATTTGGTTTTTGGGGTTTTTCCATGACGGGCACAGAATGCGAAAGCTGCATATTTAGGTATATAAGGCTGATAGGTAAAAACACTTTGAGGATTCTGAGCTTCTTCAGAGCAGTATGATTATAAGAGTTCCTTGTTGTTGATTTTATCAATAAAAGTTAAAAGAAATAGCTATTTTTTTCTTTGTCAAAAATATAAGTTTTTCAATTAAAAAATGTTAACACACGTCCGGGGGGTGGGGGGGGGGGCTAGTTGGTTCCTGTGCTCGCATCTCTGTAGTAAACGGCCCTTTAATCTGAGGTGCTGCTCCTGAAGCCCTATGTGGCAGAAATGTGAGAGAAATGGCAGAATCTCAGGCAGCAACTAGCTAATGTTACAAAGCACAGCAAAGCCAGAGGTTGTCCTTGTTACAGCAGAACCCCAGGGTGGACAGAACACGTGCAATGACATGTGTTAGACAGCCTGTAATGCAAAGGGGCCCGTTCAGTTTACAGTTTGGGAGGTTCTGTGTGTGTCAGGAGCTTGATTTGGGGGGAGTTCTGATGGATGCATAATAATGGCGGGAAGAGATCACGTGGTTAGTCAGGTGAGTCAGGACGCCAGAGGAAGGTTGCAGGTCAGGAGAACTACTGTGGTCCTTTGCAAGCCTTCGTATCTTAAAGTGTCCTACACAGTGAGAACTCAGCAGCCAGCCTCTGGGTTACTGCTGATTTATACCCTCAGTCACACCCCAGCCTCAGCAGGGATGGCTGGAGCAAACTATCATTGCCATAATTTTCTGGGTTAGTCTTTTATTTCCATAAAAGGCTTTACTGTAAAATATGGAGATTTAAAAATCTTGGACTCTTATTGGTACTTTCTTTTCAGGTACACAATAAGACTTTTTTTTTTTGAATGAAGATAATTTTCATGAAAGTTCTGAGCTCATATCTTCTCTTGTAAAAGTTTAAATTAGCCTATCTTTAAGTTAGCTTTTTTTTTTTTTTTTTAATCAGCAATATCTTCAGGATGACTTGGGCTGTTGGCCATTTTCTTTATCCAACAGACATGATCCATATTTTTATCTGTCTTTCTCCTACCCAGCCTACAAAGCTGAATTTTTCTTCATTAAAATATAGAATATTTATAGGGGTCCAGGGGATAGCTCAGTAGTTATCGTTTCTTGCTCTTCCAGAGGTGTGTTTGCTTGCCAATTACCTATAATTCCACCTTCAGGGGATCTGTGGCATTTGTACAAACGTAGCATATATTTTGTACATATATGTGTGTACATATGAAATATATATGAAATTAGACTATATGAAAACTTAATATATATTTTAAATTCATACTTTATGAAAATGTATTAAACTGTAATGATTTTTTAGATATTTCATATTTTAAATTAAGTAGTTCATTGTTGAGTCTTGTAAAAAACCTTAACAGCTAATAGAGTTAATTATTTTACCTAGTTTAGTTTTTTCTTGTTATTGCTGTCATTTCAGACATCAGGACTTTGACCAACAGGTAGAAGTTACAGAAGGGAACAGAATTCAGCTTTAAATAGATAAAACATTTGTTCTCATTAACAGACTTCCAATATCAAAGGCAAGCAGGACTGTTATAAAAAAACTATTGAATATTAAGCATGGAAAAAACTGGTTTTCTAAACTCTTTCCAGCTTCAAACCTATCAGTTAATGTTACTTATTGATTTATTCTGGTGCTGGGATCCAGCGGTCGCTCATGCATTGTGGACATGTGCTCTCCCGCCAAGCTACATCGTTAGTCCTTGTGCGGCCTTTCTAAAGAGGAATTCAGAGGTATTGCTTAGAGTTGGCTCGTGATTCCTTTGTTTTTAGCATTAAGTGCTAACACCAACCTCTCTTGTTCTTGTTCAGAAAGATAAATCCCCTAGTTGTGCTCTAGGGTTTCTGCGGGCTGCAGTTGTGCAGAGGCAGATGCGTATCGCACACCTCTCAGTGAGACTGACAGCGCCCCCGCTCATGGAAAACTCAATGAGGTTTTACAGGGAGATTTTTCTAACTCCCTTGATCGTCTCTAGATGTTTATTCTGTTTCTTCTTTCAAATTTCCGTTGATTCAATAAAAAGCAGTGATATTTAGAAATAAAGTTCAGAGAGGATCCAAGCAGGTGTTGGTGATATCAGATGTTTGCTGAGTGCCCATTGTGTTTTATTTCCAGGAATTGTTTTGTGAACATATGCTATATATTGTATTTATAAGTGTTCCAGGACCAAGTGGTTAATCTACCTCTTCCCGTGAATGTCATGTCACAGTGGACCTAGACTTTTATTTCACTCCATCCCTAATATTACTTAATTCTCAGAGAGACTGAGGTTTAAAGGTTGCCCAAGGGGACAAGCCTGTGTACTCAGTGCAGTGGCATAGTTGGATTTGGGCTTGAGAATAGTGTACTCTCTGTTGAAGTTAAATGGTGTGGTAGAGAGGATGCTTCTCAGCTGAGGTACTGTGCAGTTTGGGCAATTTTCTTCTCTGTAAGCATGAAAGCTTAGAAATAGAGAGGACATAAAAATATGGCATTGGGGTGTGTGTGGAGCGAGTGCTCAGCGGTTAGGAGCATGGACTGCTTGCTCTTCCAGAGTTCCTGAGTTCAATTCCCAACAACCACATGGTGGCTCACAACCATCTGTAAAGGGATCCAGTGCCCTCTTCTGGTGTGTCTGAAGACAGTGACATTGTCCTCATATATATTAAATAAATGAATAAATATTTAAAAAATATGGCATTGGTGCATATAGTGCCAACACCCTTAGTGCCAGTGTCTTAGGAAGATGAAAAGGGAAGCTTACATGAGCCCAGGGGTAGCACACCCACCTAGCAGATAGCCAGCCCCATCTCTTATGTCACTGGTTAACAATGCCACTGTCACACCAGCCTCACCCTGGCACCTGTACCCATGCTCTCCTTCCTCTGGAGTGTGGAGTCATTTGGATATGGCGTGTCGTGGTTGCTTTACTGTCATTATGCCAAAACACCATGGCAAATGCATTTTTTTCCAGTTACTACAACACTTTTATTTCTCTTTACACAGTGATGTGTTGCTGGGGCCTACTGTTCTCACTGAAGAGTAGAAATCCAAAATTTGTCATTTCTTAAAGAATTGAGTACAAAAAACCTTACATAAATTAAAAGGATGGATACATTTATAGGTGTCGATGCAAACGTTCCCAACTCAAGGCGATTGATTAACAGCCTATGGCGAAGAGGAGGGGAAAAAAAATAAAAAGAACGGAAACTGGGTCCTAAGGCTCGGACTTTCCCACCCTGTTAGACTGGCATGAAGGCGTGATAGCTGGTTCAGGAACCCTTGCCAGCCTCGGGAAATCCTGGAAGTCTGCTGTCAGTTAATATCCTGCCTAGATCACTTCATGGTGCTCACAGAGATCCACAGCATGCTCTCCCCAGCCACCAAGTGACTGAGCCACATGAACTAAGGACTGAATCAAGATATGCACAGGGTATTAAACATATACCAAGGGAACAGTTAACTTGAATACAGAGTCAAAGATCGGCAACAAGTTCTATGATCCAGTGCTGATAATCAGATACAAGGTTCAAGGACAAGTTTCTTTTCAGAGGCTTATTCCAGTTTCATGAGGCTAGCACGAGGTGTGTACGATTTGCCAGGGCAAATCGATACTTCAATATCAGCACATGCAGCAGATGCCTGGCACCTGCTCAGTCCATCTAGAAGCATTTGCGGTGGACGATGGAGGGGCCCGACTCATCATACTCCTGCTTGCTGATCCACATCTGCTGGAAGGTGTACAGTGAGGCCAGGATGGAGCCGCAGATCCAGACTGAGTACTTGCGCTCAGGGGGAGCAATGAACTTAATCTTCATTGTGCTGGGTGCTAGGGCTGTGATCTCCTTCTGCGTCCTGTCAGCAATGCCCGGGTACACGGCGGTACCACCAGGCAGCACTGTATTGGCACACAGGTCTTTGCAGATGCCCACATCACACTTCATGATGGAGTTGAAGGTGGTCTTGTGGATGCCACAGGACTCGATGCCCAGGAAGGAAGGCTGGAAGAGTGCCTCCGGGCACTGCCGATGGTGATCACTTGCCCATCGCGTAGCTCGTAGCTCTTCTCCAAGGAGGAAGAGGATGCAGCAGTAGCCATCTCTTGCTCAAAATCCAGGGCAACGTAGCACAGCTTCTCCTTTATGTCATGAACATTTTCCTCCAGCAGTAGTGGTAAAGCTGTAGTCCCATTCAGTCAGGATCTTCATGAGGTAGCCTCCCAGCTGCTGGCTTACACTGCACTTCTTTCCTCTGCTCTGTCGCTCTGTCCTTCAGAAGAAGAAATTGCCACACTCGTCATTGACAATGGCTTCGGAATGTGCAAAGCTGGCTTTGCTGGCGACAACGCCCCAGGGCCGTGTTCCCTTCCATTGACACCAGGGCATCATGCTGGGCATGGGCCAGAAAGACTCCTACATGGGTGATGAGGCCCAGAGCAAGAGGGGTATCCTGACCCTGAAGTATCCTATCCAGCTAGGATGACATGGAGAAGATCTGGCACCATACCTGCAATGAGCTTCTTGTGGCCCCTGAGGAGAACCCGGTACTTCTGACCGAGGCCCCTCCTTCCCCCAAACCCCAAAGCTATTAGAGAGATGATGATGCAGATAATTTTTGAAACCTTCAATATAGCCGTGTATGTGGCCATTCATGTGGTGCAGTCCTTGTATGCATCTGGGCACACCACTGGCATTGTCATGGACTCTGGTGATGGGGTCACATACACAGTGCACATCTATGAGGGCTATGCCCTTCCCCATGCCATCTTGCATCTGGACCTGGCTGGCAAAGCATTTTTTTAAGGAAATTTTTAGGGCTTGTGTTTCCTGAGAGTAGTAGAGTTCTTGACCATCCTGACTTGCTTGGCAGCTAGCACATAGGCATGGATGGCACTGGAGCAGCAGCTGAAAGCTTAAAAGTTTGGTCTTTTGAAACCTTAAAGCTCATCCACAGTGACACACTTCTTCCAACAAGACCACACCTCCTAATCCTTCCTAAACAGTTCCACCAGTTGAAGATGAAGCGTTCACACACAAGAGCCTATGGAGCCCATTCTCCACACTACCACATGGTGTCTAGTAACGTGCTAGGGCGACCTGATGGAGCATTTATAAAATGTCATCGTAAACTACTTCTGTAATCCACTGAATGATTTATGTATATCATATAATCATATTTTTGTAAGACCACCCCTAGAAAGGTAATGTTTTTATGCATGTATGTATATGCATGTGTGTGTGCTTGTGGGGATGTAGGTATGTATGTAGGCATAGGTAGAGGCCAAAGGTTGATGTTTGATGGTTTCTTCAATTACTTCATATTAGTTTTTGAGAGAAGGCCTCTCACTGAACGTGACCTCAGTCATTTTTGCCAGACGGCCTGGCCACGATCCCTGTGGATTCATCTGTCTCTGTCTCTCAGGATTGGGGTTGCAGACACGTGCCATGCCTTGCTCTTTAGATAATGGTAGCTGGGGATGTAAATTCAGGTCTCAATGTTAATGTGACAAGCATTTTGCTCACTGAGTTGTCTTTCTAACTGTGGGGCAGGGAGCTACGCACCGACAGCCTGGTCTCCAGTCGAGCAAAGATCTAGGACCCCGGGGGACCTGATGGGTGGTAATTTCCACCTATATGGGACAGAAGGTGTTCGATCATGTCTTCTGGAACCCTGGCTCCTGTCGAAGTTACCGCCCCCCACAGCCCCTGCAGGAGAGGTGTGTAACCATCAGTCACACAGACAATGTCCCAAACTCTTGGCATTCTGGCTAGACTCCACTCCCACAGTTACCTGTCTATAGACAGATATGGTCCTCCATAGTTACCTGGCAACAGCAAGATAGTCCAGCCCACTACAAAAGGAGCCACATGGCCCTCCTCGCTCTCTTTAAGCCCTCACCTTTCTTACTTTCTAGCCCTCCTTCCTTCTCGTTCTTCCTCCCTCTCTCCATGTGACCATGGCTGGCCTCTCTCTCTACCTTCTCTCTTTTTCCCTGCCTTTTTACAATAAGGATCTAAAACCACAGACAGTCTCTGCTCATCAAGGCCTGTCATGCTTGAACGATGGGATAGGCTTTCCCCTAATGAGCTGTGTCTAACCTCCCACCAGAAGACCTTCCTACGTTCCAGCCATGGATGGACCAAGGACTCTTGCCCGAGTGGGAACCAGCCAGTGCCCCCTCTCCCCCTTCCCTCTCTTCCCTTTGGTCCCAGGGCTGACAGAGCTGCCCCAGGGGCCTCCATTCTGTTCTCAGCTCTTCGTGGTATCCAGTGGTGTCTGGGATACCTGAGGCTGAGAACCTGGTACCTCACCACCGGCTGAGCTGGTGTCCAGTGGCTTCCCACAGCCAGACACCCACCCGGGGCCACGTTGAAAGCATATGGCAGTCTTCCGCATCTGCCTGCCCAGAATACCAGAACTCTGGCGGGACGCGGGTTTTCTCCCACTCCCTCTTTCTCCAATACCCACTGCCCAACACCTATCCCTAGAAGTATAGTTTTATTGAATCATGTCATGAATGTTTCTGGATGCTCTACTACTATGTTCTT
Organism: Mus minutoides; assembly: GCA_902729485.2. Lineage (NCBI taxonomy): Eukaryota > Metazoa > Chordata > Mammalia > Rodentia > Muridae > Mus > Mus minutoides. Next base: position 1,486,435 of record LR749797.1, read on the forward strand.
TCTGCTGTTGTGCTTTTCAAGCTATAGAAAGATTAGCTGATGCACATGATGGACATTTAGCCTGTGAGATTTATTCCTCTTCATAGGGGAGCATTTGCTGGGTACCGATCCCAAACACCTGTACTCTTAACTAGCACGGACTCTACCACTTACCGCTGCACTATTACCCCAACCTAATTTGTGTTATAAAAAATGTTTTCTGTGTTATAAAATCAGAGGTTATGATCATATCATAGGAGAGAGCAGGAAGGATACATTTTACATGATGACAATGCAGTGCCATAGGCCTGTGGTTTATTGTTTCCTACCTCATGCCTGTTTTTGAATTGTTAACAATGAAGAAAATCTTGATTTATTCATGAAAATGATAGCCTATTGGCTGCTCAGATGAATTTCTCTATCGTTCCCACCCCCATGTCTCCTAGGAATGGCCATATTCTTAGTCATTCAAACTTGAAATAGTAATTAAAATAACTCACTGTTGTCAAGATCTAAAGTGTATGATAGATGAAGTCCAGTAAATAGTGAAAATATGGGAAAGATGATTAAATCTGACAATTTCCCTGTAAAAGACTTGAGATGATAAATATCTCCTGTGATTAGTTATTAATTTTGTTCAGGGGATTTTCCTTCAGCCTAAAATGTTTTATGAACAGTGGCATAAAGAAATACTTTAGAAGATAGGTACACACATGTTTAACCAGAAAGGAAATTGCTGTAACTTGATTGGTAATAATTAAAAATGGCAGAGCTGACAGTGCACGTGCCTGAGCTATTTTCTGTATGACAGTCCTTTCTGAAACCAAGAAAGGAAGGAAGGTGTTTCCTGGAGACATGAAATGACAGGATGGATGCTTTGGCTTGGACTTCCACCCGCCGTGAACATGGAAAGGTTTCATATATCCCGTTGCTCAGACAGTATATGGAAGTATATTTCTTAGACGTATATTGTAGTATATTCCTCAGACAGTATATTGAAGTTTAAAAAAAAAAGCAAACTTGTTACATTAACAACAATTATAATTGTAGTGGTACTAATAATTTGCTTTAAAATGATTCGGAATGCTTTTATAGTTAAGACAAAATGGAGTGACTCCAGAGAATCCCAGCATCACGTCCGTGTTCATCACAGATGCAGGGAGTGGCAGTGTTGGTGGCCTTGCATATGTGTCAGTGTTGGTGGCCTTGCATATGTGTCAGTGTTGGTGGCCTTGCATATGTGTCAGTGTTGGTGGCCTTGCATATGTGTCAGTGTTGGTGGCCTTGCATATGTGTCAGTGTTGGTGGCCTTGCATATGTGTCAGTGTTGGTGGCCTTGCATATGTGTCAGTGTTGGTGGTCTTGCATATGTGTCAGTGTTGGTGGCCTTGCATATATGTCACTTGTGCTGCTTTGTGTATGACTCTCTGGCTTCTTCACTCTTGCGCCTCTGAGGCCATCTTGCCCCTTTACTGTACACTGCTCAGAGAATTGAGTGAAGCTATGTGTGTCAATAGAATTGTGAATGCTGATTTTATTTTAAGGTGAATAAATGTACTTTGAAATTTTATTCTAAGTTTGTAAACATCCAGACAATGGTAGCACTGCTCTCTCCCGTTCACACTTACTTATTTCTGAGTAAAATTGGTAGTTAAATGATTTAATATTATAATCTAAATTCAGGTAGAGCTTTATGTATTGTACATGGCTATCGGAAAGTCATATCCCCTCTCTAATTATAAAAGAGTTTAGTGCTCAGTCATTGAGGGTTGCCTTTTTCATATTTTACTTTGGGGATATTTTATGTGAAGAACCATTAATGCACATGCCTACAGTGGCAGCCAAAATTATTAATTAATTTCCAGTATCAGCTGAGAAAAGGAGGAGAGCAATAGCGATGGCTTTCCTTCTGCTTCTTAGTGAGAACAGTATGGCTGCATGACGGGAATCAGGCATTTCCACTTGCTGGTCTAGCAGTGCTCTCAGATGCATCTTTAATAATTGGTTAATTGCTACTATGTATCTGAGCATGCTGATTAAAGCCAGGCTCAGATTTCAGCAGTTATCACCAGAAAGTGAGGCTGTGAAAGCAGTGGTAGGATCATCAAGGCCACCGAGCATGCCTACTGCACAGCGCGTCAGCAGAGCACTTAATGTAGGCTAATTGCTTTTCTGTTTGTTCAAGGTGCACTTTGCAACTGTCTTTTGAGATCCCAGCATATAAGAAGTAATGAAGGTGTTTTAAAATGTTAGAAGAGTTACCATAAAGTGAAAACAGAAAAACAAACAAACACCAGTAACTATGTAGTTTATCTACCAATCAAGTAAGACTTCAAAGATGATTTTGGACATTTATGGAGTTTTGCTAACCCTGAATAATCGCTTAGAATTTTCTAATTTCTGGTAATCATGCCAAGCTGTTTGGGAAGAAAGAGCTAGTTATACATAAAGTACTTGGTTAGTGACATTTCCTTTAGAAGATCAGAGCGGTATTTGGCTTGTTATAACATAGTAAAATCGTTGAAGTGCCTTAGAAATTAGAGAGGCACATACACATCTCGGAGCTGCTCCCCATTCCCGAGTATCAAAATCTTGCCAGCATCAGTTAGTCTGAGGCCGACCAGAGCTCCTGTGTATCCAACTGCGGCTCTGGGAAGCACTGCCTTAACATAAGATCCTTAGCTGGAAATAACTGCAGCTCTAGGAGTCAGTCCTCACTGGAAATTGTAGCGATGCCATCGGTAGGGAGTTAGCATCCTCACACTGTTTCTTGGGTCACCATTTTGTGAGACAGCAAGTAGCAATCTCCTTTGTCTCTCCTCCCATAGGGAGTGGTCCTGATTAGGTAGTGTGTTCACTGGCTTAGTTTACCCTTTGAAGTTGTCCAAAGCAGACATACCACAGTGCTCTGTGGCTACAGAAGTGAGCCTTTTGGAGACAAACATGTTCGAGGAAGTACAGGTAGCAATTATCATTTTTATGACATTCTGTGGCTCTCTTGAGCATTTCAGAAACAAATTTAGTGAAGTGAGATTTTATGCAGTGAGTTAAAGAAAAGTTCTCTCCTGTTAATCAAGGATTCTTTTATATTTGTTAGTAGACACAAAAACTAGTGTAATAAATCTGAACTCCTCCTAATTCAGCATGAATACTTCTCTAGGTCTAGTCAATTAATTCCAATATAAACAAAGATTTTCCCACCAATAATTTTCATGCAGATGGATAGAAGTAGATGCAAATTTTTACAATGGTGTGTTTGCCTTCTCTCGTGAGCTTTTTAATTTCTTGAAGTGCTGCATGTGCAATCTTGGTTTCTTGGGTTGATTGTAGAATACTCAGTGTGAAATCTTCCTTGTTACAAGTAAAAATATCAAGGGTGCTGGAGATGCAGCTAAGGGGCTAAAAGCACATGCTGCTTTTTCCAGAGACCCCAGATTTGATTCTCAGCACCCATGTGGCAGTTTATAACCATCTGTAACTCCAGCTCCTGAGGCTCTCATGCCTTTTCTGGCTTTCCCAGGCACCAGACACACAAATGGTGCAGACATATGTGCAGGTAAAACACATAAGAAGGTGAAAAGATCGAAACAGAAACATATACTTGATTAAATATAAAAGATTGAAGACTTTTATGACATGAAAGCCACCACCATCCGCCCACCTACCCACCCAACCAATCCCAGTGATAGTATCAGTTATTGTTTCTGGATTGTGCTCATCCTTTGAAATTTGTCAGTGAGGCAGCCAAGTAGTATAACTCCATCTGGCAGAAGATGAAAGTTTATGCTTCCATTTCTCTTCAAACCTTAATCCTGCCTGCACTTACTGATGGTAGAAAGATAGAAAGAGAGATAGAGTCAGACAGAGCTACCAAAACTTACCTGTGCTCTGCAGACTGTAGCCCCAAACTCCTCCCACCTCTGTGCAGTTCAATGCAACAGCAACATTACCTGTATGTGCACTTCAGTGTGCAGTATTACATTAACTGCTTCTCCATTAGGAAGTGAGCGAGTGTCTGTTTTTTTTCTCAGGGTAGCACTAAGTCACTGTTGAATGTAAAGCCGATGGACCTCGGGCCAGTGCACTCTTCCTCTAACAGCTGACTTAGCAAGCGGTAGCTGCAGTAAGCAGCCCCTAAGTAAGTATCATTGCCGCAGAATGACCATAAAGTAAGTAGTCCAGTAAAATAAAGCCCACGTGTAGTTAGTGAGCTTTGAATCTTAAGTTGTCAGGTAGACACACTAGGAAAAAGAACAGCTGTTAGGCTCCTACAGGCCCGAGTCTGAAAGGGGTAGCATGAGTATATAGAGATGAAAGACGTTTAAATATAAACCCTGGAGTGTATATATAGTAGAAACAGCCTTGTGCTCCACCGTGTTTTCCCTTCAAGTTGGGAAGAAATGGAGAGAATAAAAGAGTGCCTATGTGAGGTGGCTGAGGCTGAGCTTCCTGACAGTGCAGCTTTGCCTCTGTTGTCTGTGCTTTCCATTAACAAGCCTTGCAGACACAGAACATCTGTGGTTCTGTCTGTCCTCACAGCAGACACAGAACATCCGTGGTTCTGTCTGTCCTCACGGTACTGTTGTCTGTCAGAGTCCAGGGAAATGACCATCGCTTTACATCTGAAGTACACGTTCAGCTTCAGTCACATCAGCTGCTTGTTAAAAAACAGGAGAAACTGGGTAGGTGATCTGCTTATCTCTCCATTTACCAAGTGACAAAGCAGTCCAGCCATGCTCGGGGCTGCTGTAGGTTACAGCCCGGAACATTTCCTGCATAACTTCTTATGATAATGTGCACACTTAGTTTATTTGGGAAATATTGTTTCCAGGGTTGTTTTTCTTTTCTCTTGAGGGAAAAATTAATAATTTCCACTAATAATTTTCACTAATAAAGTACCAGGGTATTCAGTATTTTATTACATTGCACATATGCACAAATAAAAATGCCTAGATGAGAATGCATATATATTTTGAGAACTTTAATTTCGGCCTGGGGAAATGATGGCTCATTGGGTAAAAGCACTTGCTATACAAGCATAGGGACCTGAGTTTGAACCCTCAGAAACCATAAAAAGCTAGGTCTGGTAGTGTCAGCATCTGTAGCCTCAGCAGCCTGGGGGAGATGGAGCCAATAAAGGCGAATCCCTGGAAGCTGGTGAGCCAGCTGGCCTGGTGTCTGGCACCGCCTCTGATCCTCCCATCCCCTAACACACCTTGACAAGGTCTACTGTACATCCCACATACAACTGCACATACATGTACACTAGTAATAGTTAATGGGTGAAGTGAACAAGATAAAGTAGTCTCCTTATTGTGTTGGAGAAGAGGAAAACATATAATTTTTCTTTTAGTTTTAATTTTTATTGAAATGATTTGCGTTCCATGTGATATCAAGCAGATGGCAGCCCTGGAGTTAATTTGTGGACTAGAAAGGTGACTCTCCCCAAGCCTCTAGCATTTAGCTGGAATCTCAGAAACTGATTGATGATTGGTTGATTGATTGATTGATTGATTTATTGGCTATCAAACCTAGTGAGCATAATCCCATGTTCAAGGTAAGAAGAGCTGGGCAGGAAATGCAGGATGTAAAAATAAGTCAAGCAGAACCCTTGAGCTAATCTGAAGGGTGCCCTCCAAGGGCGCTGCAGTGGACACGGAAGAATTGAAGAGGCAGTCAGTCTGTGGGCTCTCCAGGACAGAATGGTGGTGGTGTGTGTGTGTGTGTGACAGGTACAGTCTGACCTGACACTGTTGTCCTGACTGATTCTTTTTTTTTTTGTCCCATTTCATTCTTTTGCCTCTACACATTTGTGTTATGATTATCTTTGAGAAATCCATATTACCATGTAGTTAATACCTTGAATATTATGATCTCATCAGAACTACAAGTGTGAAGTTACTTATATTTTTAAGCTGACATGTGTCTTCCTTTTGATTCTGAGATTTCTCTTTCACAAGTTTATTCACAGTGCTTCCTAGATGTCATTATGTCGCAGAGGAGCTTTTGGGGGGTGGCTCTCTCTCAGCTGCTCTTCTCCAATAGGATATGACCATGAAGCCCGGCAGCAGGGAGGGAGCTAATGTCTTTTACCACACCATCCCTGACAGACGTAGGCAGCCTCATAGACATCACTCGAGTTGGACAGGATGGGTCATCACCCATTTATGAAAAATGTCCCTGTTTATAAATAGGGCAAGGCCACATTGGCTTATGGTATAGATAGCTGTTGTTTATTGTATGCACGTACATTTGCCATGTGATTCTTTTCCCCGCTGACAGAATGCTTGTAATGATTAATTCCAATGATTATACTTTATCTTACTGATTTGTTACTGTTCATTTCACATATTTTAGTTCTCTGGATTGATTTTGTGTGCTCACATCACTAATGTGTGATAGTCCACGCATACATTGGCATGGCTGTGTTGAGTGTACTCAGACACATTAGTGCACCCTTAGCATTGACTTCACTTCAGCCAGGTTCTGGATGCTGTCTTGTGAGCATTTAAGTAGGTCACACTGCTTCAGACTTATTATAGACTATGCTTTATCCTCAGAGGTAGTTTACATATGTTTAATTTATTTCCAAGGTTCTATTACAGCCATTATTTAGAATGTTCCAGTCATATACAGATAAAAATTCTAGAATAGTAAAGCTTTATCAGTAACTAATCACGGTCATTTACCTCAGTCATTTACCTCAGTAACAACATTGGCAAGCAAGGTCCATTTTGAATAAAGATTCCAAGACCTGGGTTAAAGTCCTTTTCTCAGTGAGATCCTCTCTTTTAGTATTTGCTTTAAATTTCAAAAGAATGGATCTGTCTGGCTGGGTTCTTTGAAGTGTTTGTACAGGTGAAACTTTCTAAGACTGCACAGAGGGAAAATCAACAACTTTTGACTTTCTCTTTTAAGGGCAGCAGTATGTAATTTTTATTCAATTTCTATTTAATTTTCTGAAGGTACTTTTGACATTCACAAATTATATCACTCATTTTGACATGCAAATGAGAAAATGAATAACTTTGGGATTCAAATGTGAGGAGCCCCTCCTAGGTGCTTAGACACCTTCCCTCCTTCCTCCCTTCCTCCTCTCCCCAGGAACAACAACAGTCTAATCTCTAAAAGAGTCCTTTTCCTGGAGACAAGCCTTTGTAAAAACAGCCTTTCTTCTCCTAATTCAGTAAAAAGCATTTGCTTCTTGGCTGACTTCCTCCCCACCCCCCTTAAGCTTTGTCTCTTTCTCTTTTTTAAGACAATATTCTGTTGACTTTTTGTTGACGGCTACTGATGACATTTTCTCGGGTGTTTTTCTCCCTTTAATTTGGATCTTCTCCTTCTTGAGTCCACAGAATGTTTTCCTGCACTGTCAGTACCTTTGGTGACATTTTCATCTGAATCATGACATATTCATTTTAGAAAACACAGCATTGTAAGGAGGTTTTTTGGTCAGTGACATTTTGGCAATCACTTGCCAGTGGCCACCAGAGAAGGTCACATACACTTGGAGCAAGAAAATAGATTACTCAGAAACTCTTCCCTGAATGCGAATGATTAGAACTCACTGTGGGAGTTGAGCTAGGAGACGCCTTGTGCTTCTGTTTCTTTGTCTCGGCAGCGTTCTCGTGTAGGGTCATTCACTGTACAATTAGACGGAGTTCTGTCTAATGATTGGGGTAATGGGAGCCCACCTCAGTGAATGTTAGGAGGCTTAATCATGTTTCAAAAGCACCTTGCTCATGAACCATTAGTTCATTATGAGAATGGTGGCTTCCGTGGTACACCCATAGTCTGTGCTTTGTCACCACCCTAGAGGAGGGCAATGGCCGTGGGAGCCCTTAAATCAGACTTTGTGAAGACAACAGCAGGCTCTTGAAGGTTGCTTATTATTTAACATATGGTGACATTGAACTGTTCATAATCATCTTAGGAACCCATGGCAGCCATAGTGTGTTCATTATGCTTCACAGATATCTCTTGGGCTTCAAAAATCAATGGACAAAAATGAATTCAGATTCTTGAATAAATATTTACAAACATTTAATGTTTTTTATAAGTTTATGTTGAATAAAACCCTTTTATATGTAGTAACATACTTTATAAAATGTTTTTCACATGGATCTTTTTATCCAAATGTATTAAAAATAAACTTTGGTTATCTGTGCACACACATGTACACAATCATGATGAATTAATAGAACAGTAAGTTAAATTAAAAATGTTTGAGAAAGCACCTTTTTTTTTAAACTTTCTAACTTGGTGTGAGAAAGCGATCTAATTCCTATTTACTTTGTTTTTAAGTTAAGCTTGGGTTTGACACGTTAGGCATCCTTGAATCTGGTCAGCAGCGGTGTTACTGTCCAGCTTCTGTCTCCATCTTCCCACACGCGTCTAATTCCGCAGGTCTGGTGTGGGCTCTGCTAATGCTACTGTTCCCTTCTCAACATGTCTCTTCATTTGCCATCTAGGTCCAGTTTGTTAATATTAAATCATATTCTGACTTCAGGATGCTTCTTCAAAGATCAGCACTTTCTTAAAGTATTTTTAAAATTAGGTTACTTTCAGTTTTTTTTTCTTTTTTTTTTCTTTCTTTTTTTTTTTTTAAAAAAAACCTACAACATACCCTCTAGACACAGCATGGGGAAGGCTGTGAGAGATTTTAAAATACAGAGGTGTCTCCCTGGAGTGGTGCAGAGAGGCTGGCAGGACACCACGGGCTGCCAGAGGGCAAACAGCTAGAGGTGAGACTGGCATCTGCCGATTTCCCTCTGCTCTGTCTTGCTCTGTTTTTCTTGCCCTGTGGCTTTCAGGTTTATTAAAATGCTAATGATGTTTATTCTGTTTTTATTGGCAGCTCCCAGATTTGATTATTGATATATCTGAATAACAGTGGAACGCAATAACAAAGTCTCCCTTGGCTCTTTCCCTGGGTCTTTGTCAGGAGAAGTAGAAACACCGCAATGTCAGATAGATCATATGCGTTTTCAAAAAAAAAAAAAAAAACCTGTGAAAAGTTGACTGTTATAAGGGGACTGCCGACTCTTTGGAACTGAACTCTTCATGGGACAGGGATGGGTCTCACATGGGTCCCTTAGGGTGGTATGTCATCTCTTTGTTGAACACTAACTGTAGCTGCAGTGACTAGTGTTTGGGGCTAACTTTGCTGTACACATTTATTGAACTTTGCTGTACACATTTATTGAACTTTGCTATGCCAAATCCCATACACACATAGGCTGACAGAATAGCCTCCAGAGTAACCCCACGTGACGGACAGTCAGGGGATGATGTCGCTGTGTCCCTGCCTACGCTCTCCAAATCGTCATTACGGACTCTGAGAATTGTACGGGACCTCTGAGGACAGTCATTCTATCCCCCTCCTCCATCTTGCGGTTTTGAAACTCGGGCTCAAATATAATTTGATGGCAGGTCCTCTTGCTTGTGGCTGGATGGTGGTCAGGAACCTAAGGGCTGCATGCTGAACCCGCCCTTCTTGCATCTCAGCACAGCATGCCTGCATACCATAAGCCTGCAAGGTACACTTTGTTCGGCTCCTCCCTTCCCTTACAAACCGGTAGTGTTATCAGCCCTTGGGTTTCTGTAGTGGATTAGAATCGACTGCAGTGTCCCTGGATTGCGTTTCTTTTGTGCTCTCTGTGTGAAAACAACAACAACAACAACAACAACAACAAAACACACACACACACACACATTTTAGGACTATTTTAGTAACTACTTTGAGAGGGAAACTGAAACTGTGTGGAGTTGGGTCCGAGGAGCCTGTCTTGTCTGATGGTGTACACACGTGTAGCTCTCTTCTCTCTAGGTGCGGCTGTGCAGTATGCAGCAGGCCAAGGCCCTTGCCTAGTGATAGTACACACCTTTCTGTTTTAGCACCTACACACCTGCACCATCATTCATATTGGGAGACTGTAGCACATTTAGCCATTCTCTTGGTGGGCATTCTAATTATTTCCAATTTTTAATCTAGCAATGGATATACGAGGAACATTATTATATCCACATCTTTGAAAAAGCAAAAATGTAATTAGGGTATCTTCCTGTTATACCATTGAAAAGGTAATGGGATGTCACAGGTTTCTGCCAGCCTGGGACCTGGGCTTGTTTATGAAGTGTATCTTTTTTTTTTTTTTTTCCTTTCTTGTATTTTGAATTACTTTTTTCAACTTTCTTTAAAGAGCATCTTGACTTGTTTTTCTGTTGTTATAAGAAAATACCTTAGCTCAGCACTTCATAAAAATGTTAAGCTTTTTGCCAGGCAATAGTGGTACTTTCCTTCTGGGGAGGCAGAAGCAGGTAGATCTTTGAGTTCAAGGCCAGCTTTGTCTACAGAGTGAGTTCCAGGACAGCCAGGGCTATACAGAGAAACAACAGCAACAACAAGAATGAACAGAATGTATGGTTGTTTAGTTTCAGATCCTAAATTAAAGGTTTGCCCCCATTTGTTCAGTTTTTGGCAAGGGCAGCTTGGCTGTATTACAGTGAGGCAGAGAAGAGGAAAAGAATGTCAGCTGTTGAAAGAAAGTTAGCCCATTCCTTTGCATTAGATTATCACTTGACTCTTCTTACCCTATTTTTTAGTTCTCTTTAACTTTCATTGGAGGCATTCATTGTCTTGTGTGCATTATACATTTTTTTTAAAGTTTTTTTTTCCCCTCGTTCCGGTCAACCCTGCTCGCTTGCTCTGGTCGGCCCTGCTCTGCCTGCCCCCCTTCGGCCCTACTTGCTCCAGCCGCCCCCGCTCGCTCCCTGCTCTCTCTGGTCCAAGGATTCATTTATTATTATTCGTAAGTACACTATAGCTGACTTCAGACGCACCAGAGGAGGGCGTCAGATCTCATTATGGGTGGTTGTAAGCCACCATGTGGATGCTGGGATTTGAACTCATCACCTTTGGAAGAGCAGTCGGGTGCTCTTACCTGTTGAGCCATCTCACCAGCCCGAATTATACATTTTGATCATTTCTTTATTCCGTTACATGTTACAGAAGGACTTTCTAATCTGTTGAAGTAAAACTTCTCTCCCGTTTTCTCTATAGCTGTCCCAAACAACTGATCCCCACCCCCTACCCATCGCCCGACCTGGAAAAAAGCTGTCTCTGTCTAGTTTTCACCTGCAGTTGTGGGGCTGCTTCTGTATTTCTGTAGGATTTTGGTCTCTGGTTGTCTAGTCAACCAAATACATTTTTTTTTTTCTAATTGATAACTCATTGGCTTCACGTTTCCATTTTCAAAGCTGATGACTGAGCGCTTCTCCCCCTACTCTTTATTTCACAAGCTAAGTAGTGTTTCTTCCACTTCCTGTACCTTAGAGTTATGGTGAAAGGCTGGTCTAGGCATTGCCAATTAAAGAGGGGAAAGCTACATTTATAAATGCTAAGACCCATTATGTCAGACTACCACTGTTCATCAGCGTGTAGCTGTGTCTTACCCAGGGTGTATAAATCTGATCCTTAACCTTCTACAGAGCATTGGTGCTGCAGAGAAGAAAGAGGTAGGTCATTGCAGGCATCTTACTAAAGTGATGCCCTTCATTGAGACTCATCAATGGGTCTTAGGATCTGGCTTTGGTGAACCTACTTCATTGTGGGTAGAAATAGGCTCACTCTCCTGCTGGCTGGCCCTTCATGGTGTGGCCATGTGACAAAATGAAAGGACCTGTTGAGATTTATGTTTTTGTCTTCTTGTGGGGACATGCTATCTAGTAGTCTCATTGCTGTGGTGTTTCTCCTCTCATGAGAGGGTGAATGTATAGCCTTTTCCTGTCCTCATTGGGAAAGTAATCTCAGAGTCTAAGCTGATGACACTTTTATAGCTTCCTATATTCACAGATTTTTTTTTCCCTCTCATAAAAAGACATAAATACCTCATGTAAGAAGATAATGGAAAATATTTTTTTTTTATTTCACCCTTTATGGAAACTTTGTCAGAACCTCTTTTACCATACAGTAGTATCCTTATGTGCTATTTTAGTCTTTTTGTGTGCCTGTAGCAAAACATCCTATGCTGGCTGTCCTGTAAACAACAGGAGTTTCTGACAGTTCTGGAGGAGTGACCGTCCAAGAGTGCCAGCCAGGTTTGAGTCAGAGGACTCCACCTGACTAATCGGTGGTCCACTATCTCTGTCTCTTCACATGTTTGAGTGATGGATAAATCGCCTCCTCATCCTCAGCTCACAGGCCATGAATGCCATTCATGGGGTTTCTGCTGAGTGACCTGGTTACCCTGAGATGCTGTAGGCAGCCAGAGAACCACACGTATTCAGACCAAAGCAGAGCTCACTTTGCTGTGCCTGGTACGGTTTGTTACCCCCTCCCTCATCTTTGAATTCTAATTTAATAGTCTTCTGAAGCAAGGAGCAGGGGTGGGCTTGAGTTTGGCCTGCATGAGGGGGATATGAGAGTGGGCCTTCTACTTGACAGTAACACTGCAGACTTTCCAGTGCCATTGACGGTTGTCTTCGGCAGAAGACGTGCTGATTTTCACTCTCTGCCAGCATCATGAGTCTGAAGTTACTGTAACACCAGTGCTCACGCCCGTGCACTGACCCGTGTGCCAGTTCCTGGTCCTTGAGTCGGTACAGACTACAGACTATCTGGTCTGCAGACTCTTAGAGTCTGTGGTTGTCTGCGTCCTCCAGTGCTGTCTACACTCAAGAAAGTATAAGACTGCAATAAGTTATCAAGGCTTTCTTGTCTTGGCTTCCAGATGACCCTGCTCAGTTCGCTAATCTGAGTACTTCATTCAGACTTGATTTTCCTAGGCTTTTGTGAGCCTGGTGCATGTCTGGGTCAAACTGGGGCTGAGGCATTTCACCAATGCGTGTGATCACTGACTTTCATGCTCACCTGCCATACCACACGCGAGACCTTTAGTCCTGTCTGTCTGAAACAGTCCAGCCTCTGACATAGTCCTGGACTGTGCCTGTTGTACCAGCCCTCTCTCTGTCACTCAGCAGACCTGAAGCGTGCTTGTGCTCAGGCACGACAGCTTACTGTGTTAGTGCTTTTGAGTGGGAGTTTTATTGTAGGAATTTATATTTGAAATATTGTAAGACATAGATTTCATAATTGCTTAAACCTCTCCTTTTTTGTTTTTGAGGTTGCTTTTTTAAATTAAAAACTCTATATAATTAATGTTAAATTTAGTTTTATATATCTAATAGTTTTATTTGTATTGCAAATGGCTCAGTATTTTCTAATTGGTTACTGAGAAGTAACAATATGCTTTCTATACATTTAAATATGATTTTAAAAATTAACTTTATAATTGGCTTGTTCTGTGACTTAAGATAATTTTTGATAATTGTATAGATGATTATCTGGGAATTTAAAGGATTTTAAAGCTATTCATATCATAGCATCTGAAAAGCATACTATTCTTAGGGGTTTTGTATTTATTTATTTAATATATTTAATTGTATTTCCTAGAACTTTAAGGGAGGTTTTTTCTTAAAGTTATTTTGTGATTTTATTACAAACTTTCTTCTTTTTTTTTAAACCTTTATTTTAAAGCAGGTATATAATAAGTTCAGTATAATAGCAGTGATTATTAATGAAAGTTACCTGCCTGTAATTAGGGTCAGAGGCCTTATGTAGGAATAATTGGTCCATTTGTTCTGCCTAACACTGAGCCCTGACATGGATGAGCTCGGTTAGGTCCAGTTTCCTTCTTCTGATCACAAAGAAGTCATTGACTTCAGAGTTTTCTCTTGTTTCTTTTCCTTCACCAAATAGCCAGCATTAAAATATGGTACTTCTTACAAACGAATTGATTTGTATATAATATGCCTAAACTAGTAATTCACTATTACTTTTAATGTTTTTATTTCAAAGAAAAATGAAAGTTAAATTCATTCTTTTTTTGAGTCTCCATAGACTGTTCTTAAAGCAAAGCACACATGACTTTTTTCCTCTCATAGGTTTTGTATTTTTCACCTCTCTATAATGTAACCTTGGCATAGTCTCATGACTATGTAAGATATTAGTTGTAATTTAGAATGTTAGAACATTTCTTAACAGAACTGTATTAGTATCTCCTGTAGCCAGACAAAATTAATTATTTTGGATTGGAAAAGTCTTTTGGTGAGAAACTTTCCCCCTTCCAATGATCTTTTGGAAAAAAAAAAGAAAGAAAGAAAGAAAGAAAGAAAGAAAGAAAGAAAGAAAGAGAGAAAATTAAAAAAAAAAACAAACAAAACCCCCAAAAGATTTCCCATGGTTATAACCATTCTTATCTTGTCCGCAGATCATTCTCCTTCCAAACTTGTTCAGTGCCTTGCATAGGAGAGCATGAACTGAGAAATAGAAATCTCAGATGATGCATGTTATCAGATGTGGGCATTTGCATATCTAACAGGGAGATCTGACTCTTGTTCTTATATTCGTTAAATAACAGTCTTAGTGGAATTATTTCTTAATTTAAATAGCGCAGATCACTTAAATGAGTGATTAGAGATGTAGGGATGTAGCTTAATCTTAGCAGACTCATCAGCTCCTGTATAATTCCATTGTCTTGTGGTGGTTTAGATTTTCAGTGTCTATTTGCCATGCAAAAGAGCTAACATATTTGCATTAGAAACAAATTGTTAATCTTGGAACTTTAGATTAGAGCAGGAGTTTAATTGCTGCCATCGATTTTTTTTTTATGTGTGTGTTTTGTTCTTTATTTGATGTAAAGTTAGAAGTATATTTTAAGAGGAGCTCATTTTAGATAGAGCTATAAAATGAATCTTAAAACACGTTTTCATGTGGATTTTTAAAGTGGATAGAAACTGGTCGATACTAAGTTTTCATAGCAACACATTTATAATTGCCTTAATTGAGTTAAAAGTATGTGTGTGGTTTCCTTGATTCCAGGTAAAATGTAATTCTTCATAACCTTTGACCATCTTTAATAGAGGAAATTTTAAATTCTGTTACGTAAAAGGTGCTGTTTTATTTTCCCTTGAGTATAGCAAAGATATACAAATAGATATTTAGTTATACTCAGTGATGTACATTACTACAGAAATTATAAACTGACATTAAAGATGTATATTTTCTATTCAAGGTGAATATGTTTACATTTTTCCCCTTTATAAAGGATTTTTTCTTCTCTCTTAAATTTGATTTCAAATAGAGGAACAAGGGAGACGCGTACGTTAAGGGAAGCAGATACATTCCTGCACTGCGAGTCCCAGTGACTGGCTGCAAAAGCTGCAGTGAGAGGTGGTTTCTTGGTCTCTTTCGCTCATTACCACCAGTAAATAATGTAGTGGCTGTTTTATTAGCAGTTACAAGAAGTAAAAATATCTATTGTGATAATACTAACATATTAGATACCAGGTATGGATCCAATTTTAAAATACCTTATAAAACTTGTCTAACCAGAGCTGTGTGGATTCTTCCTGTTAAATGAAGTTTAATGTCAGTTAATTCTTAACGTATTTACTCATTTTCCATTTAGTTAAAATCTCTAGGGAATTCTAAGTATCAAGCATTTTTAATACAAATTAAATTCAGAAAACAAAACACAGATAGAAGATGATACTAAATACAATGAAAAATAATCAGAAAATGTATAGTGTTTATAGATAGTTTTTAGAGATTTTTTTTTTTTAATCATAAACTATCCTGATGCTGCTTAGGACCTGAATCTGCTAGAGTATGTTTTTCTTTATTTACAAATAATCAGTTTATGGATGGAATCCTGGCAAATTAGGATGTTCTATTTGCAGGCTCAACTAAATTCTAAAACTTCTAAGTACTTCTAGGATCTTTGGCTACTTAACTGAAGGCTACCTGTAGAACGAGGACTAAAATGTGTATCAACCTCTGGCTGGAAGCCACAAACATTTGTAACAGCCTGCATTATTCGCGTTAGGGATATGGGGTGGTTGGTTATTTTTTGTTCTGAGAAAGGTCACAGGAAGACATATTTAGAATGTGGTGAGTTATTCTGGTATCTTGGAGGATTGAGTCCAGGGTTTTACATGTACAGAGTTTTTACTGAGATCTGTGTCAGACCTCGTGTGCACTTTTAAGCATTGCTTACTTACTAGTAGTAACTAGTACAATACAGTGGTATCTGTTGTTTAAAAAAATAACAAAATTTAAAAATAATAAAAATTTAAAAAAATATATGGGTTTGTTCAGAAGTAATAGTTTTCTTTTTAAAATATATTTTTTAAATATTTATTTATTATTATACATAAGTACACTGTAGTTGTCTTTAGACAGCACCAGAAGAGCACCAGACCTCATTACAGGTGGTTGTGAGCCACCATGTGGTTGCTGAGATTTGAACTCAGGACCTTCGGAAGAGCAGTCAGTGCTCTTACCCGCTGAGCCATCTTGCCAGCCCCCTTTTCAAATATTTTTGATTAATGGTTGCTAAGATCTATAATAAAGGTAACTAATTGGTTGTGTATATTTAAGTAAGTATGTGTATGTGTCTCCTAATTTGGTTTATATGAGTGTTATTAGTAGTGATAGATCAACTCGCTGATAGAGGAGCGTAGCAAATGTAGGTCATTTTATTCCTCAATCTGAAGGAAGATTGGATTCTTGTTCGTGTCTGATTCATTGTTGAAACCATGGAAATTTTACTTATTGTCTTGCCTTCAGGCTTCCTACTTTCCAGGCAGTCTGCAGAGACTAGATTTACCTGGTCCCTGGTCTTCATGGCTGTGCTAGATCATTTTTGTCAACTTGGCACAAGCTAACGTCATTGGTGAGGAGGGAACCTCAACTAAGAAAATACATCCAAAAGATCCAGCTCTCAGGCATTTTCTTAGTTAGTGATGGATGGGGAGTGTATAGCTCATTATGGGTGGTGCCTGGGCTGGTGGTCCTGAGTACTGTAAGAAGCCCAGTAAGCCATGAGGAGCAAGCCGATAAGTAGCACCTCTGTAGCCTTTGCAGCAACCTCTACTCTAGGTTTCTGCCCATTTGAATTTCTGTCGTCTTTGAGTTTCTGTCCTGACTTCCTTCAGATGAACAGCCATATGGAAGTGTATGCCAAATAAACCCTTTACTCTCTATCTTTGGTTATGGTGGTTGCAGCAACAGAGACCCTGACTACATCAGTGGGTCTGTGCAGAGATGATTGACATTTCCCTGACCCGCCCTTTCAAGCCTCTCGTTCATGGTTTTCATGATTCTTCACCACTCGGAGCCTATCTCCCTCAGTTCATCCCGATCTTCATTTCTAACCCTCATCATGGGATTCTCTTATTTGCTTTCTTGGATTTACCCATAGCTTTCCTCTCTCCAAACCTCCTAGTTTGAACATAATCTTGTCTTACAACAAATTAATTTTTTTTTTGCCTCTGATGATTCATGAACAGTGGCAACAGACGTATAAATTATTTTTTGCTTAGTTACATCTATCAAAATATCCCACAGATTTAGAGAATTACTATAATAGGTTGATAGTCAAAGCTTACAAAAACATGTAAACGTGAAATGTGTGCAATGGCTTAAATCCTTCACAATGGCAGACTTCAGAGCCTGAATCAGGTACAGGGACTTCAAGATGATTGCTTAATGACTTGTTATTGAAATCCTGGATGGGGAACAGCCTGCCATTGTGTAAATTTTGTTTTTTTTTTTTTTTTGGGGGGGGGGTTCATGGAATTTTGCGTATTTAGAACATAGGTAAATTATTATTTTGATTTTGAAATGTTTTGCTACCTGCTTAAATTCTATACTTTGAGTTGATTCTTCTGGGGTAGTGTGTGGACTTCTGTCCACTTCCTTGCTTATATTTTAGCCGTATGTATGAGTTCAGATTCACAGGTAACCCTGAGTTCGGAATCCTGACAGCTGTTCCATTCCTTAAATGAAGACGCTGCTCAGAGGGCACCACCGATGTCAGCACTCCATGCTCCTTGTGATTACTGCCGGATGTCCAGTCTTTCCTGGGGAAGAATGTTTCGTTCATCTCTCTTTACCATGAAATCAAAGTCATTGGGTATAAATGATGTTGGAGGATGCTGTGTTCATTATTGGGAGCTCTAGTTCATACTGATCTGTCCTAGGTTACTTACTGAAACAGCCTGACAGGCACTCTACCAAAGAAATAATGTAAATGGAAACATAGGCTTCGTGATTTAAACTGCCTTTCCGCTTTGCCACTAGAAAGATGAGTTGTGCGTTTCATCAGCCACGCTTGTGCCTGGGTCATAGAGACTATCTTTAGAAGTTCCACTCTCATAATGATCCGTCTTAGGGAAGTTTCTCCCAGTGTCTGCGGTTGGCTCTGCTCTTCCTTGACTGCCCTCTTGACTGCTGACTTGGGAATTAGGATTTTCATAGAAACCTTATTTCACCTTTTTATGCAGTTTGCTTCATTAGAGCTGATGAAGGGAGATCTTCCACAAATGAAGAAACCAGAGATGTGACAGACAGCCTGGTACAGATCTTGTAGGAGACAAGCTGAGACGTTGATTGACAGATTTTCCTATAATTTTGTGAAGCTAAGAGAATTTTCTTTATTAACAAGCGAGACAGATGGGCTCAAGTTTCACAGGCTTAGCATAGTTCTGCTTGTGTTTGGATGGCTTTCCCTCTTTCTTTTTATAGAACATAAGGCAAGCAGTACCAAAGTGTGTGCTATAGAAGTCAGGAGGTAACCGTTATGTAAAACGATACATAATATTATATGCTATATGTAATAAAATATAATGCTTTGTTCATATAGGGACTCAGATAGGTCAGGCTCCCCTTAGACTTGCTATTGTAGCCAGGGCTGGTCCTTCTGTAGCCAGGGCTGGTCCTTCTGATCCTTGTCCCTCTGCTTCCCAGGTGCTGAGACTCCCTTTTATCTATCCCCATGACTGGTCTAAACAGTTATTTTTCAATAGAGAAGTCCAGCATATATCACCCTAGTCAGATGGTTTTACATCACTGCCAGTAATGGACAAGGTTCTCCTTCAGAGGCAAGGCTATGGCAAGCAGAGCCTCTGCTCCACTATGCTTATGCAAAATGGTTGGTCTGCTTTTAATCACAGGACTGTAGTCAGACAAATCATGGCTGTAGGCTTGAAATGGACTTCAAGATGGCCATTGTGATAAAAGGCAAGAACAGAAACAACTTAACGATGCAACAGTTACTGGCAACGTGTAAATTGTTCCTTGCTTCGTGGATCATATAGATACACACACACACACACACACACACACACACACACACACACACACACACACGACCATGTCAGTTACTTTTTGTGGTCATGACTGATATGTAATGTACCCTAAGAGGAGAGTGTTTTTAGGAGAGACATGCTGAATATGTAGACAGGATGTTTGAAATTTATGTTCCATGGGACTGTAGAGAACCCTCCATGCTGAGAGAAATGTGACACAGACATGAAGCACTAACAATTTCTGTGCTTCCGTGGGGCTCAGGGATATCTATTCTGCTTCCTTTCTGCTGGTTTGCAGTGTATCTTAATTAAAAATTAAAAAGCAAAGAAGTGAGCATCAGGTTTCTAATTGAAAGTCGTGGGACCCAGACTCAAGAGAAAATGATGAAGGGCTATCAGTTAGCATTGAACATTGAGTGAAGCCTCCAAATATTCATGTAAAAGAGAGAATATTTGAAAAAATACTGCTGGAGAGATGGTTCAGTCATTAATAGCACTGAATGTTCTTCCAGAAGTCCTGATTTCAATTCCCAGCAACCACATGGTGGTTCACAACTGTAACAGGATATGATGCCCTCTTCTGTTGCATCTGAAGAAAGATACAATGTACTCATATACATGAAAATAAATAATTGTTTTTTTTAAAGGAAAAAGAAAACACTCAAACCACCTACAAGCAGCACTTAGGTGATATAAGATATCTTAGAATTGGGGTTTCTTCTCCGTTCCTACTCAATCAATGGATACTGACCTCTGTCTTAACACCAGAAGGAAAGGCTGTGACACAGAGAAGGCAGAAATCAGGCGTGTGGGATGTGATGTTGGAATTGGTGTGGCAGATGCGTTGGTTAACAGGCTTCAGAGGAAGTCACCACCGCGGACTGAAGTCTCACCACTGCTAGTGAAGGCTCTTTTATGTTTAGCACGTGTGCAGTGCTCTCCACCATGTAGTCTGTGGACGCTCAGTCAGATCAACTTAGGTGGTGAGACAGGAGAATCGTAAGAAACCACATGTCAACAGGAAATTGGCTCCGAGGAAAGGCGTGTTGCTATCATAGTCCCTAAGATGCTATACTTCATTAAATGTATGTAGTAATAATGTTTAAGCAGTTACTCAGCTGCTATTGCATTTGTTTAATAAAATTATCTTTATCCTCTCTGAAAATGTACAAGTATAAATTATTTATCAGCTTATCTCAAGGTACAGCTTGGCTGAACTTGAGCCTGGGTGTTTTTTTTTTTTGTTTTTGTTTTTTTTTTTGGTTTTTCGAGACAGGGTTTCTCTATATAGCCCTGGCTGTCCTGGAACTCACTTTGTAGACCAGGCTAGCCTCGAACTCAGAAATCTGCCTGCCTCTGCCTCCCAAGTGCTGGGATTAAAGGAGTGCGCCACCACGGCCCGGCGAGCCTGGGTTGTTTCTTATTTATTCCAATACAGAACTTGTTACAAGGTATTAACAGAGTGATCAAGAAATTAGTGCTTACTTTGTATATAAAGCCCTTGTAATAGGATATTTGCTTTAAGTGATAGAAAAAGGTAAAGAAGCTATAGATCCCATTATCGGGGCATCTGTTAAACGAGATATACATGCCTCTAAGTCATAGTCAATGAATGAAAAATACTATGGGAAAAGAAGAGAGAATTAGAATCCTTAATTATAGTAGCTGAGTTTTGGTTTCATCATCACCAAAGTGAGGAGCTCTTGTTTTGCTTCAGTTATGAAAAGTCACAGGAAGGACAGCGACAGGCACAGGCTTAGTACTAAAAGGTTATGTCAACAGAAGTGTGTTCACTTTCACCTGCTTCCTAGTAGAGTCTTATCCAGAACCTGCACCACACCTGCCACCTCGTGGCCGTTTTAGGAATTACACAGGCTATGCAGAGGGTGGAGTTGACCATATGTTGTATGACCTTTGAGACCCCAAGACACTAGTGTGAATCCT
Organism: Mus minutoides; assembly: GCA_902729485.2. Taxonomy (NCBI): domain Eukaryota; kingdom Metazoa; phylum Chordata; class Mammalia; order Rodentia; family Muridae; genus Mus; species Mus minutoides. The sequence goes on from LR749797.1 coordinate 1,507,510, forward strand.
TGGGATGTGACTGTTCAGACTTTTACAGTCTGCCTCAGCACAGACGTTCTGGCATGCTCTATTACAGGATTTCGTCCATCACCTGTAGGTGTAATTTTCTGTAGCACAGTTGAGCTTTGTTTAGACAGAGGGGGTCATGCTTCGTCTACTGCTCGAAGGCTTGTTTTACTTGGTAAAATATATTCTAAGGCTTGTTAAGAGTTTAAGATATCCCTTTAATCAGGTATCTTGGGCCACGGGCGGTTTGGGTTCCATGGGTGGGAGGGGACCTGAGTGAAGGTAGGACAAGACCAAGTCCAATTTAAAGTGGGCCTCAGCCTCATTTGCTCCACTGCTAAAGTTGGTCATTTCTGGCTGGCTTGGTGTAAATTGTTCAAATCACTAAGGTAGAAAAGGAAATTCCATTCACATTTAGATTTTTATTTTCTGAATTGGCTTGATGCATTTTCATTTATTTAGGTATTTTCAATGGTACAGTAAGAACATACAGTTCTTTTTTAATGAAGAGTTAGTACATATTGCAGTGATCATTCCTAGATATATCATTGCTATTACACGTGACATTTATTGGAAAAGATTTTTCTGTCAGGGAAGGTGCTGGGAGCACATGCAGTGAACATTCTAGCATTACTTTGTTTGTCTGTCAGCCCTGCTGTCTTTATTTTGCTGCATTTATTTGTAGTCTGGGGCACTTTCTGTGTCCAGCAGGCAATGGAAATGGTTTCTTGCCTGTTGCTGTGTCCTGTTAGTTCTTTACACTGACTCTGTGCTGTAGAGTCTCTCATTTCTAGAATCCAGTTCCTGCAGCTGAGAAAGGTTTATCATTGCACAGTGGTCCACATTCCTCTGTTAACGCCTTTTGAACCTTCACTAAAGACGAGCCCATTCTGGTACTTGTCAGTGATGGGGAAGGCTACCGTGGCAGTGGGGAAGAGAGTGGAATGGCCCGTGAGTGTGCCAGTTATGCCACGGAGCAGGGCCCAGGTCAGAGGGGGAAAGCTGTGAGCACACACCATGTTGTGAGCATTCCTGCTAAGCAGTCCCACAGGATGTGCACCAACACCAAGCCTTGCACAGACACATCAGGGGGAGGAGCTGAGGAGCTCTTCCCTGTAGGGAAGAGGGAAGAGGGGCCTGGGTAGGGCTGGCTGTGCAGGCCTCTGGAGGGAAGGCTGGTCAAAGGAGCCTTTGATCAACAGTAGAGAGTGTGTGTCAGCCTTTGGTTTGTTTATGTGTGTGTGCAGGCGTGGGCGGGTGGATGTGGGGTGTGTGTGTGTGTGTGTGTGTGTGTACGTGCATACATGCGTGCGAGTGTATGTCTCTTTGCTACCTGTGAAAGCGGGTGCCTTGTGCTTGTTAGGCAATTGCCACACTGCTCACCCCAGATTGGTCACTTACTTTTCTTCCCTTTTATTCTCCCTCCCTCCCTCCCTCCCTCCCTCCCTCCCTCCCTCCCTCTCTCTCATGGTTTAATTTTAGCTAAATAGTTCATCCCCATTTGTGTTTAGGTGACTACTAATACACCAGGCTTTCAACATATCGAATTTACATTTAAGAAGTTATGCATTTTCCAGTTGATTTCACTATTATGACATTAGCCATTGGATCCTAGTCCTTGGTTAGACACTCTTGCCAATTTACCTCTGTCCTTTCATTGGCTGCTTTCCTTATGTCAACCAGCATATTTAATAACTGCAGTAGGTAGCGTGGGGTTTGCCTATCCCCCGTTGAAGTGTTTGTCTGTACTGTTGGTGTGCACACATTTGACAGAAGCTGTGTGTGTAAGTTCTTGTAGCTTCGCTGCCCCTCCCCCACCAATGATTATTTTTCTTTCTCATCTACCACATTTTTTGGGTTTATTCTTTAGTGGACCACAGCCGGATGCAGCTCATCCTTTTCTTTATTCTTCTGGTGGGGAAAAGTAGGTAGTTGAACATAAAAGGAATGGCTGATTCCCCAAGAGTCTTGGGCCTCCTTGGTTTATGAGTTGGCATATTTAAGTTTCAGTCTTTACCATTCTTGAAGCTTAAATGCCAGGTTATTGCAATGCACAAAGCCTGATTTCCTTGAAATTCAAAGGCACTTTACCTCCTGCTTTTCTGTGATTGCTTCTGAGATGGATTGGATTGCTGAAGCACCTGCGTTAGAGCCAGGCATAGAGCTGCTGTAAGCATAGGAGGGGAGGGACACTTGCCTGAGTATGACAGTGGCATGTGCCTGTGGGAACAAGCAGTCAGGACAGCCAGAGTCATCCTAGGGGCCTGGGATTAAATTAACCTCTATCTGAGGATTTCCAAGTCCCCAACAGCTCTGTGCACCAAAGAGGTGACAGCTTAATGGAGACTTTAAGATGTGGCTGAACTCTGGTGCTCAGCACACATCATCTTACAGTTCCCTTGAGCAGCCTGCCTGGGAGGAGTGTACATATTCTAAAGCAACAGTGTGCGCCCTTTACACTACTGAAGCAGCGGATCCCAAGAAACTGATATCTCCCTAGGAAACTTCTGCTGGGAGAAGAAACACTTCAAGCCCTGGGGCAAGCAGGGATGGAGCTTGTCTCTGGAAGAAAGGCTCACAGCCTGTCAGTCTGCTGTGTAGGGAAACTGATCTCGCAGGAAGCCCAGGAATTAAAGCAGTTCCTAGGAGGGCTGCATGCTGTGCCCTGGCTGCTCCTTCTGCTTTTTACTGGCAGTCCAAGTGGCTTATTGAGGATGGAGGCAAACGGAGCTTTTTGGGGTACAGGCTGTGACCCTAAGTCTGAAAATGTGACTGGCACATCTGTGCCTTTTTTTTTCCTGAGGTTGATGGTGGTTGCTTATAAATTGTAAAGAGCTGCATGTTTATAGCAGGCAATGAAGGCTTTAACGCCATTCCTCCCTGAGCCAAAGGAGTCCTTTTGCATACTAATAATGGAGGCCTAGGATTCCCATTTCAAGTAGCTTTGTAAAGCTGCCTGACCTCTTGAGATGTTTTGATTTTCAAATGTTACTGTTGCCCACACGATAAGCTTTGTATTTGTAGAATTGGAACCTAAAATATAACTTACTTCATATCCTTGAGTTTTCCATAGCAAACACTGTAAGATACTATCATTTTTATGTGTTCACAGATGAACATAAGACAATGAAAAAGGAAAGACTGCTCCGTGAGTTGCTCTTACTATGTGGGGGACTGTAAAGCCCGCTTTGGGGATCAGAACAAACAGTCTGGACAATGGTTAATAAACTTCAAGTTTCTGTCTCCTCTAACAGTCCTGAGTGTCAAGTGCTCTAAGACTCTTGCCTCTGTAGAATGCAGCTCTGTTTGTTACCTTGCGATCCTTACTTGCATGTACTGAACCATGGGGTATCATTTGTCCGACAAAGACTGCGTTCTCAGCCCCACCCTCACCACCACCTCCCCCTGACCCCCGCCTCTTTGTAGGGACTGAACCCCCGTCTTCATGTTTCCTACAGAAGCTTTTAGCTCCTGAACTGTGTGCTGCACACAGACCTCACAAGCTTCAGATCCATTTTAAAAATCACAAGTTATAGTCTTGAGTCCATCATTGACAAGTGTGATTAATTAGAATATGCCAATTTACAGAAAAGTGGGCCTTATTTTACTATTTAATTAAAAGTGTCTTTGAAACTCTGATAATGAAACAGCTGTTTTCTTTGGTGCCATTATTTCTTGGTGCTCGTGAGTGTGGATTAAAACAATGCATTTAAAGTGTTATTCTTTTCTACCACATTTGTTTTTTAAAATATAGGCAAATTAACGGTGATCAGTGTGGAAGTCTAATTTGCTTGAATTGTTAATCATGTTTATTTTTATTAGATGGGAAGATTCAGAGTCGGCTTTATTTTACTGGCTTTTCACGGTGGAATAGACCAACTAATACATATTTTTGTCAGTGTCAGTCAGGCCTTGAATTCATTTAACTAGAGAATTTCAGTAGATTATATGTGTTAAAGAAATTTCTGATAAGAAAAAGCACGTAGAGCCCATTAGACATACTGTTTAAGCAGTGTTTGTGGAATAGTTTAAAATACATGGTCAGGACAGGATTACTAGGAACAGCTTTTTTGCCTACAGCAGTTGACTATGAATTAGAAATGTTGGAATGCTTGGTATTATCTTTGAAAGAGAAATCTGCAGAAGTCTGCATCTACCCTTGGCCAGTTACCAAACCCATGCATCATGGCATTTTAATATAATTTTATTCTGATATCAGATTTAAAATATTTTTAGCCGTGGAAAATTGCTTCCTCTGATTGACAAAATGATTTAATGAGGGTGTTTTAATGTTAGAAAAATGCTTCCGTGTGTGTGTGTGTGTGTGTGTGTGTGTGTGTCCGTGAGCTCAAGCCCACTTACCATGTCATTTTCAGTCTATACAGAAGGAGTTTATTAAGCATCCTGCCAGCCTTGCCCTCTCTGGGAGCAGGTGCAGTAACTCTTGGAGGGTTTGCTATGCACTGTGGAAGGAAACAGTTTTTTCCTATTTCAAAAGTGCTCAAATGGAAAGCCTTTTATTTTGCTTTGGGTTCTTATTTTGGTTTGGTACAAATGCCAAAGAAATACAGAACAGGGAGTGGGTTCCTAAGGTGCTCCAGCTCCTAAGGTGCTCCAGCTCCTAAGGTGCTCCAGCTCCTAAGGTGCTCCAGCTCCTAAGGTGCTCCAGCTCCTAAGGTGCTCCAGCTCCTAAGGTGCTCCAGCTCCTAAGGTGCTCCAGCTCCTAAGGTGCTCCAGCTCCTAAGGTGCTCCAGCTCCTAAGGTGCTCCAGCTCCTAAGGTGCTCTGCTGTTCTTTGAGAAACACAAGTTGGAGGCTTTTTTCCTGAAAGCGGTAGATAAGGTAATTCTATGTCTTCTATGATTTTTAATCTGAAGTTATTTCCATTAATTTGGGGCTTGTTGTTACTGTCTCCCTAGCCACTCAATAGCTTTACTAGCTTTCGAGAATTTTAAGACTGTATGCTGTATATTTTTTTTCTGCCCAAAATTCACATGGAGGCAACTTGCAAAAGCAGCCATTGACAGGATCAGACTGCCTCAGAAAAATTGTTGCACCTTTCTGCCTACCTGCCTACCTGCCTACCTGCCTACCCTCCTTCCTACCTGCCCTCCTGCCCTCCTTCCCACCCGCCCTCCTGCTCACCTGCCCTCCTGCCTACCTGCCCACCTCCTCTTCTGCCCTCCTGCCCACCTCCTCTCCTGCCCTCCTGCCCACCTCCTCTCCTGCCCTCCTTCCCACCCGCCCTCCTGCCTACCTGCCCACCTCCTCTCCTGCCCTCCTGCCCACCTCCTCTCCTGCCCTCCTGCCCACCTCCTCTCCTGCCCTCCTGCCCACCTCCTCTCCTGCCCTTCTGCCCCATATAGAAAGCAAGTTCACAAACAGAAGGAAGTGCCTTCACTCAGTTCCAGGAAAGATACCTGACTTTGACTGTTAAAGCTATCTAGGCTTCAAAATATACTTAAATATTTATCGTGATAAAACGAGGAGGGGAATTTTGGTGCAGATATTAGTAAAAATATGTGGAAGAGATGAGCGTGCCATCAGAAGCTGGGTTTGATTCATTCTGTCTGAGTGATCACTTTAAGGAGCCTGGCCTTGAGGCGTTTGGGTAACAGGTCTTATTCTCAATAAAGCACCCGTGCCAGTGAACCAGTGTATCTACTGTGCGCTCTTTGTATGTGAATGTGAATGCTGTCATGATGACACAGTCATAGGAGAGTGTGTTTCAAATCAGAACGAGTCTGTGCATATCTCCAGTGTCATATTTTCTTCAGTGAGCACTGGAATTCGTTTTACTAGGGGTCTCACACTTTAAAAGAAATCCTCTCCACTCCCTAGTCAACATTTTCCCCTCTGATTTTTCTTGTTTCCAATTATTTTTAAATGCTGTGATTATTACTATTACTTATTACTGCTACTTACAAAAACTTCAGGGGGAATAAAATCAGACTGTATCTTTGTACCAAAGAAAGAGTGCTTATGATCCGAGTGGGGCTGCTTAAGAGGGTGGCAGACAGGGAGCACCTGAAGGCTTGGGCCCAGGGATCGATCAGCCCTGTGCCTTTTCACTGTGTGTCATATAGATTTAACCCGTTAACTGCCTTTTAAGAAACTTCTTTGCTGGAAGTGGAAAAAGTTAACCTAAACAGCCTTTGAAAAAATACTGTTTGCAAAAACAAAAAAAGATTATAGGAAAAGCAAAACACCGAATTCAAAATAATTACAATTTGAATGCAGCTTTTTTTTTAGTTCCTAAAGTGGCAGCAAGACCTGTAAGAATGCCGGAGAAAGGCTATTTTAAGTGTGGGTAAGTTAGTGCCAGTTGGAACAGGACTGGGTTTGTATGTTTGTGTTTGTCGGATTTTCCCCTTGCTCATCCTACTAGCACATGAACATGTAAGTGCCAGAGTTTGAACGATAAATATAGCAGCCCCCGGTCTTAGGGGCCGAGGTTCTAGGAGGACAAGCTCATTCTTGACAAATAATCAAAACTCCTGAGGCTTTGCAACTCAGAAGAGCCTTCGGAATAAGCCAGAAGGCAGGTTAGTCAACACAGCCTCCTATGGGAGTGGGAGGTCAGACCTGCTTCAGAGAGCAGTGATGGCAGAGCAGTAGCTTTAGGGATGAGGACTGTTTCCCCTGGGGGCAGAGTGAGTGCAGACTGACGGTGCACGCCTGGAGGCTCAACACCATGTAGACTCTGTTGGCTTTGCAGTCTGGAGTTTGAGGGCAAATAGTAAAAAGTGATGGCCGGGCTGTGGTGGCCCACGCCTAGGACAGCCAGGGCTACACAGAGAAACCCTGTCTCAAAAAAAAAAAAAAAAAAAAAAAGGTGACAAGAGAAAGGAGTTTGGGCAGCTGATACCATGGTTCTGAAATGTTTAGAAATACCCTCACGAGCCTCCGTAACTTCAAATTACTTGTTGAGCAAACTTGCCTGGGTGTGTTTTTAGAAGCAGAACCGGATAGAAAGATTGCTATGTGCTTTAGTTGGATTTTTATTAAGAAGAAACATTGGTTGTCTCCTACAGTGGCTTGGGCACGGTGTGAGAGGAACGTCGTTTCCTACAGAGGCATGAATGTGGTTTAGACTCTGGTGTCCTAAAGCACACACAGTCATTTTTGCCATGCTTAGAGAATTTCAGGAAGTCTACAAGGTCTAGCCATTCTGGCAAATGTTAAAGGAACATGTCAAGTTCCTAGGTCTGTGTGTGGTGGAACAAGCAGTCAGAAGAACCCAAGGCACTTTCACTCAGCAGGGAATACAGTGTGCCTGGGACCTGAAGGCCAAGCAGAGTTTGTCCTGCTGTGCCATAGAGGGGGCATTCCGGAAGATGGACTGGGAGGGAGTCCGCTGTCTGGAAGAACAGAACTTAACTGTTAAAGAGCACTCAGGGTAAGGGAAGACAGCAGAGATGGATGGAGAGCAGCAGGTCTGCACACGGTGCTCAACAGAGGAGAGGCGGCTGGGAGGAAAAGTGAGTTGGGCTTGAGGATTATGATATGGGGACACTGTCCAGGCTGGAGATGATAACGTTGAAATTTATGTCAGAAACAGAGAACCTTGGGAGTGAGGAGTTGACCAGGTGGGCAGAAGATACAATTAGTGATTTGCTATTGGAAGTCAGAAGACACAGCTGTAGTTTCTCATGTGTGTAGCCAAGCACTTGTCACACTGAATGAGGAGGGAAGCCATCTTGATCGCGGTGGGAGGGTAGGTATACCATTGAATTTGCACCTGCCTGCTACTTAATTGTAGGTATAGAAATTGAGTGATAAATTTGAGCCAGACATTAAGACAAAATATGTATGTATGTATATATACATGTATCTAACTATCCGTCCATCCACCCGCCCTGCCTGAGGACCTGGATACCCCCCTAAGAAGCACTGTTGACAAGGGCTGGGTAGAGGAAGTAGACATAATGAAGAAAATGAGTTTTCAGAGCTTCAGGGAGAGACCTGTTAAGTGAAACCGAAGGAAGAGACTGTTTTAAGAAGGTTCCAGAAGCATCAGAGAGCCATGACTCTGCAGAGCCAGGGAGGCACTTCAAACTTGGCGTCGTGCCACCTAGCGTAGGAGACAGTCCTAGCTTTGTTTTGCTTCACTCTTTAGAGTATGAGAGACTTGAAGGTGTTCAGAGACTGAGGCAATAGAGATGTGAAACTGACAGTTCTGTGTGTGAGGAGAAGAGGAGATTTGGGGAGCGATGGAACTGGGGGTATGCTTAGGAGTAAGGGCCTGTCAGGAAGCATTAGCTTGGAGGAGAAGAGACGTTCTCATGCTCCACGATGGAGGTGGACTGATTAAGCATCCCGCTTCTGTGGAGAACAGGAAGCTGAGAGAGCACAGGCCTGATGCCCCTTAATTGTTCTTTGAAGCTAATCAAGTTGTGAGTTAAAAGCCTGAGGCAGAGAAGGACTTGTTCTGAGTGCCTGTGTCAGGAGCTAGAATTTGGAAGCCCTATGGGACGCGGCAGAGGGAGCTGAGGGGCAGAATGTAGAGCTGCCGAGTGGTTTTGCTTGCTTGGAAGGCATAAAACTGCCATGGCACCCGACCATGGCTCTGCTGCATCTCCTCCAGCAGAGCTCGGCAGCTACCCATGAGAATGCAGAAAACGCTGATTGAAACTGAAACCGAGGGTGCCATGAACCAGGATTGTATAAGACAGCTATCAAGTTCCATAAATTCACATTCATGGATGACAGAATGGGGGAGCGACTCTACACTTGGCAAGTGTTGTGTTTCTAAATGGACATAACTTGTTTACTATTTGGAACATTCTCAGGCACTTCAATATTGTATACCGTCCATCAATACCTAGGCACCCGCCTCTCTCCTGCCATACACATATGCCAATGCATAATGTGCTTGTAAGTCTCCCCGCACCTGTTTTGTGCCTGTAAACATCCTTGTTTCCATGGTATCACTTCACTTAAGTATTAAAGATTTCTCAGTTGGAAGGGAGATGCATACTCAGCCTTCAGAAGCCGGTAAATCTGAGGCAGTTCTTCTCTCGGTCTCTGTGTGCGTTCGTGTGGCCCGCTTCATGGAACCTTGCATTGAACAGTTTTCCCTTTGGGATGGTCAGCTTGATGCTCTCTTTGTGTCCATTATGGGGCCATTTTTATACCATGCACACATGACAGATATCGCAGCAGTTTGTCTTTGTTCTTTCTGTGCACTCTTGGGTTCCATCGGGCCCAGCAATGAGTTCTAGTCCTCAACTTTCTTTTGATTGTATCCTCTTGTCTGATGCCAATTATTACCAAGTAATCTAAAGTAGATCTAAAGTGGCTTATTACGAACATAAAGAAAAATAACTTGTGGCTGTCAAGGCTGTGGTGAGCCTGAGGAGAGAGCGCACACCTTCGCTGTCCCATTGGCCTATCTGTGCTGTCCTGTGGCTCCAGTTCCAGGGGAGACGCTTCCTCATTCGTTAGATAGCAGAGTCGACTGTTTTCGTGTGCACTCTCCACACAGCCTAAAGCCCACACATACTGGTGGGCCAAAAATTAATACTTTTAAAAACTACTTCTAGGTACTAAATATTTCTTAAAAGAGATAGAATATTTCTTTAAATGCGCATGACTTAAACTCAGCTTGGTGTCACATGCTTGGGTTTCCATCATCGGAGAGGCAGGAGGTTGGCGGCACAGTCTAAGCCAGCCTGGTCTAAGTAGCGAGTTTCAGGCCAACTAGTGGTACAGAGTGAGACCCTGTCTTCTGAGAACAGAGCAAGCATGTCTGTGTACACATTCCTGATGGACAGCTTGGTTGGTGTATTTACTTAGCATAGGATAGAGTTTATTCAGGACATGGGGAAGGGAGTTAAGAGAGTAGGAGAGGTAGAGAAAGGCAGGGAGAAGGAGAGAGTAGAGAAGTAGAGTCCAGCCATGGCCACGTGGAGGGGGGGGAAGGGAATGGGGAGAGGGGGCGAGAGAGGCCAGAGAGCAAGAGCAGAGTGTATGTAAGGTTACGTTTTTTTGTTTGTTTGTTTGTTTGTTTGTTTTTTGTTTTTTGTTTTTGTTTTTTTTTGTTTTTCGAGATAGGGTTTCTCTGTATAGCCCTGGCTGTCCTGGAACTCACTTTGTAGACCAGGCTGGCCTCGAACTCAGAAATCTGCCTGCCTCTGCCTCCCGAGTGCTAGGATTAAAGGTGTGCGCCACCACGCCCGGCAAGGTTACGTTTTTTTAATTAGAGCACACTCTAACAGTCAGTGGCTGTAGTCAGGTGAGTGTCTTCTTTCTTCAGCATGGAGGTCCCCACACTTTTTTAACCGTGAGACAGAAACAGGGAGGAACTTAAGATTCCTCACACTGCCGCCAGTCACTTTACCTGAGTATAAGACAGGACACATGGGACCTGTGATGATAAAATAAACCTTTGCACTGAAATCCCAGTCGCCCAAGGCCCCCTCTTTTAGCTCATTTATTTGTATTACCCAATTATAGTTTGATCCCCTAATGGGATGTGGTAGTTAGTTTCCCCTGGCAGTTGGTGCTTTCTGCCTTATGTTGAGACTGAGAAGTCATATCATCTTTGCATTTTCTTTATGTTTGTATATCTGGTTGTATAACCACTGATAGCATTTTCTGAGTGGAACATTGCTAAGTGCATTTTCTTGGTGTCACATTGATTTTTAAAAGTTTCATGTATGCAGAATTTAATATTTTGAGTGTAATCTCAATATTTGAGCATGTTCTCTAAATTTCTCATGGAATAAGTCATACCCATTTATCTGTAAAATGAGTCTTTAAGTTCTGCAGGCAGTACCTGTCCTCACATTAAAATCAGTGAGGGACAAGCCAGACCTGGGAAAGAGTAGGCAAGGGGTTAATACTCCTCTGGACAGCCAGTTGTGCAGTTTGCAGGAGAGACACATCCTTCCCATCTGACCTCCCTAAACCCTTGTCTGCTTGATGCCCTCCCTCATTTAGCAAACTTCAGAAATATTACTGAGTGGCATCTCATTGTGCCAGCAGACCTGTCCTTTTGAGTTGCATTTATAAATGTCAACATTCTGGAAGCTGTTTTGAGGAGTTGCATAAAAGCAGCACAGATATTCTAGAAAAATATACGATTAACTTAAAATTAAAAAAAAAAAAAACACCAAGCAATCAGATTTTGTGCTGTGTGTGGGTAGGTGTGCACACCCACGTGCTTGTGTGTGGGTAGGTGTGTACCCATTTGCCTGTGTGTGGGTAAGAGAACACATCTCTGTGTATCACAATAGAGTATAGAGGAGGACTTTGGGTGCTGTAGTCAATAGTTTTATGTCAACTTGACATAAGCTAGAGTCATCTGAAGGAAGGGAACCTCAATTGAGAAAATACCTTCCTAAGTTCAGGCTGTAGGTAAAATTACAGGGCATTTTCTTAGTTAGTGATTGATGTGGGGGTGCTGAGCCAGTTGTGGGTGGTGCCATCCTTGGGCTGGTGGTCCTGAATTCTATAAGAAAGCAGGCTGAGCAAGCCAGGGGAAGCAAGCCAGTAAGCAGTATCCCCCATGGCCTCTGTATCAGCTCCTGCCTCCAGGGTCCTGCCCAGTTTGAGTTTTGCCTTGGCTTCTATCAGTGGACTGTGGCTGGGGATATGTACGCCAAATGAATCCTTTCCTTTTGGAGTTGCTTTGGTCACGGTGCTTCATCACATCAGTAGGAATTGTAATTAGACAAGCTGGCCTCACCACTGAACTTACAGTGAGCAAGCCACAGCCACACTTCTGAGGTTATAGCTGTACGTGTGCATGTGTGGCCATGATCAGTTTTTTAATGTGGGTTGTGGGGATCCCAGTGCAGGTTTTCATCCTGTACAACAAGCATGCTATTCACCAAGCCATCTCCTCAAACTCACAAATAGTTTATTTTTATGACTATAATATAATTACATTTCTTTCTTTCCTTCCCTCCCCCCAAACCCTCCCAAATACTTTGCTCCACAGGGGCCTCTGATGTCACCAGTTTTTTTATTGCCCACACATACATTTCTAAATGTTAGCTGTTTGGTCTGTACAGTGTTCCTTCAGTGTCTGTTTTCAGGGCTGATTATTTGGAGCCGGACATCCAGTTGCTGTGCTCTTCACTGGGGCAGGCCATCTTTCTCACTCACTGCTTTCTGCAATCACCTATTACAGAAGAGGAGGGTAGAAAGAGTAGGAGCCAGAGAGGATCAGAGGTTTGCTCTGAGATTGCTTTAGTGATGTCGTAGACTGCATAGTAATCTCCTCGTAATGGCAGAAGCCACATTCAGAAAGTCTCACCAGCTTTATGTCCCAAATGTGAGCTGAACAAGGACACCACCATAATTAGTTCTAATAGTGTATGGGTTCTGATCTGGATCATCAGGAGTTTAGACATGGGTAATTTCAATTTATCTCCTCCAATTCTCACTGGGACAGAGTTAAATGTGGTGTTCCACTTCACCGCTGTATTTGAATTCCCTTTGTCTGAAATAAAAAGTATATGTGGACATACTGAAGTGTTTATTGTGAGGACAAAGTACATTACTGAAATGTCTGTCTGGAAACTTTGTTGTTTAAGTATACATCAGGACTTTGGTGTGTGGTGCAAGCTTTGTAAGAACAGTGCATTTTCTGGAGCAGATCATTGCTGGGCAGTGATAAGCTCTGGAATAATTAGGTAATCTCATCAGTGTGCACTTACCGTGTATGGCAGCTTTCTCTGGTGCCATACCACCCTCCTCTCAGGCGTGGGTACCAGCAGGTGATCGTGCCAGTTTGTAAAGCACACGGCTTGTGGGTCCTGTGTCTGAAGAGATAAGTAGCAGGTTCCCACATGGAGGCAAAGAGCAAGGAGGAGGCTCTTCCAACTTTGCAAAAGAGAGCATCAGTTTATCCTCAGCATCCATCACTGTAAAAACTACAGCCACAGGTTGCCCACAGCTGCGATACAGCACACACACAAAGCCAGTCTGCACAGAATAAAGCTGAGTGTTTTGGGGAGAGATTACACTGAAAACAGTGATCTTTCCTTAAAAGTGAAAAGACATTTCAAGACTTTCCTTGGTTAACCTTGTATTTGGTCTGTAGAAAATTCAGATTGAAGTCAGTATACAATACTATAGGTAGTAGACTTGTGATCACTCTGGCTTTTAGCTTTTATTACCCATACTTTAAAAGATTAGATGGTATTATTGAATATCAGAATTAGCTTCTTGGGTATTAGATGAATGTTAGCATTTCTCCCTGTCTATACCCATCAACTTTTATTTAAACCAGACAGTGAAGGTGCTGATGGACCAAAGTCAGGGTTCCTGTCCAAGGCTTGCTTGGTGAGTGAAAGATCATTTAAAGAAACACGGGAAAGTCACTGCTGAGCTGTACACTGCAGAGTCCCTCAGTCAGCTCATAGGCAGGTACACCACTGGAGTCCCACCCCAATAAGGACAAGCCTGAGGGGCTGCACACTGCCAGTTCTCATGGGCTGACATGTTGGAGCTACACTTCGGAATAGATCTCCCACCACAGTTGATTTCCCATGACCTAGGGGAGTAAGGGGGGGCCCTACTGGTCTCCACGAGGGATAGAGATGAGGACAGATCTCTCGAGGGTGATTATAGCTGCTCTAATTCAAGATGAAAATGGCCATGTACTTTTAAAGTAAGTAATAAATTAAAACCTAGTTTCAAAATAGTATCGACAATGTGGTAGACTTATTGAAAATGTCTCCTTATCATTATGTTTAAAATATGGAATGGTGGAATCAGATCTCTATGCTAATACAGGAGTGTGTTTCTCTGAGTTTAGAGCATATTCCCAGCAATAGCCAGTCATAGGTCATAGGTGAGCTATGTTCACAACACTAAGTTAATCTCACAGTCACCCTCTTCCTATGGAATAAATTCTGAGAGGGGTAAGGTTGAAGAAGCTACCACTGAACAGCACATGGCGTATTTGCTTATGACTGCTACCCCATTAACTAATACTTCCCGTGCCTCACCAAGAGCTCTGCTGGAGGCACCCGTTTCTGGATGGTGTGATAGGAAGCTGCTAATGTTTGAGAATTTACCTCGTTACCTCTGGGATAGGATTTCCCAAAACATTTATCTGAAAGTCCACATTTTATGGAAGATCAGAGATGTGCCATTCATTGCAGAAATTAGAGCAACTGATTAAAAAATAGCTGTCAGACCTCCTACTCCTGAACTCACCACCCAAATCTAACATTTGATCAGAAAGGGGGTGCCTAATACAAATATTATATTTTAGAGCATGGATTTTTATCCATTTTCTTTGTTTTTCTCTCTCTCAAAACTTCCTTGTATAGCCCAGGTTGGCTCAAGTTCTTGCTGTCTACACAGTGTGATAATTATAAAAGATGCTAGATGCTGGAAGAATCTTGTTCTGCTGACAAGAACTTAAAATATTTAGGGAGTCCTAAATCTCCTACAGACATGGCTCGGCTTCCAAGGGTGTTAAGTCAGGGCAGGTTCCCCAGGATCCAGATGCTTGAAGCATCTTTACCCCCCTTTTTTTGTAAAGGTTAAGTGCCCAGCAGTGCAAACAGCAGATCTTGCATCGGTGTTTCCAGGGTCTCCACCTAGAATCCCACCTACTTCTCTTTCAATGTTTTGTGAAATGGGGGCCAGGGGGTACTATTCCAGCAGCGTCAGAACCACACCCCATTTCCCCTTCCAAACCTGCACTAAGTTTACAGACAGCATGAGAGAGCCAGCTGGACAGGTACAGCCATGAAATGCTCACTCCTGACCCCTGGTCCCATCTGTGACTGGGTATATAGTGACATTGCCCCTCTGACTTTGTGTGCTCATGGTCACAAAGAATTATTTTATCCCAGAAACAAGTAGCAGTAGCGCATGCTGTTTAACCATTCAGAGATAAAGATATTTAGATGGTGATGTTACCATTAAAATGTAAGTACATTAAACGCGACTAAACCCATGGTGTTTTGTGGATAAGGGTCATTGTGGGGTTTCAGGACAGAGAGTTAGTGTGTGACCAGCTTGGTGTAGCAGAACCTCAGGTGCTCAGAAGCTGCAGAACTGGTGCTGTGAGGAGCTAGGGTCTGTTAGAGGTGGGACAGGACAGCAAGAGCGCGTCAGTGTGGTGAACAGGCTAGTAGGGCACAGCTTTGGGCGTTTCCTCCTTCCGATTTGTTCATCCCTGAGGCATTGTGCAGCTGTGCTCCCTCCCCAGAACCCTACCATGCTGCGCCTGGGAAGAAGGCTATGGCTATCAGTTTTATGTGCTTTGAGGGGAAATTAATTGCATTTAGATACTTACCATTTCTGAAATTACATCTACCTGTTTTAGAATATCTGAGTAGACATGGAAGTAAGCTGGGAAGATTATGATAAACTGGGGAAAGTTAAGAGAATTAAAAAATGATTTCATAATGAAAAAGAAGATTTACCCTTTGGGGGTCACTGTTGGCTTTTCTGCATTTATTACTACATGTAAGTTAATATATGAAGTTTGAAATGAAATGCAAGGATTTATTAGTTCCTTTTGTCTTCCATATAGTTTCCTCTAATTGATTATTGGGTCATATAATAAAGGCTAGCTATTTTGCCATTGGTATGATTTTGAGAATTACTGTTTGTTTTTGATATTTAGGCTGATTAGTACAGTGTTTCTGTATCTCCAGAAGAACTAATAAGGCAGCCGTTGTCCAGCTTTGCCTTCCTGACGTGCTTAAGTCTGTAGTATAGCAGGGGCTGGTGATGGAGATCAGTAAGGAGCGCTTGCTTCACAAGGAGAAAGGCCTGGATTCTAGACAGCAGCTTCATCCCCCAACGCCCTGTGATATTAGAGCATTGGAAATGATTCTTAAAAATGTATACTGCTTAGGGCTTAAGGTGTGTTGTTTTATTAGGGCATCTGTATTTACTATATTTTTGCTAAATGTTAGAATTGCACAAAATATTGTACATGCTACCTCATTTGATCTACTGTGTTTGTGACCAGGAGAAGGGAACATGAAACTAAGTTCAGTAAAGGCCTCACAGTCAGTCGGAGGAGGATTCACACTCAAGCGTCAGTCGGAGGAGGATTTAAACTCAAGCGCTCGGCTCCAGGGTTTCTTCTTCTCTGCACTCCTCCTTTGTCTTTGTACAGGTGACAGCCCTTTCTGTCCTTTCTCTCTTCCCCATTTCTTCCTTCCTTCCTCTTTTATCAGTTCTCCTCCCTCTGTCTCATAGCAGACTCAGAATTAAGTGTTGCTCTTAAGGTATTGAAAATGTAGTGTGTAGGGAATCAGCAGTCAAGGGTGCTTGCTGCTTTTCCGGAGGACCTGCTTCAGGTCCCAGTACGCATGCTGGGCAGCTCACAGCCTCCTTTACCTCCAGCCCCACGAGGTCCAATATTCTCTTCTGACTTCAAGGATGCCACCCATATGAGGGAAGCGCGGGTGGGCTCTCGCGCACACACACATATGTGTCACTCATACACAAACATAGGCACAGAACTAGCATTTATAGCTCTGGTGTGGGAGTTTTCATTTGTGTTCTAAATTAATAAAGAAAGAATGAATGAATGAATGAATGAATGAATGAAGAGTTGGAAGCAATAAAACGGGGTTTTCTGTTTCTGTAGAATTTATAGTTTTTTTATGCTATTGGTGGGTCAGAATAGTCCTTACTGCATACCTGTCATAGAAAGCCACCGCTGGCATTAGGACGACAAATGGAGCCACACACGGAAAGACGCTAGTTTAAGGTAGAGCTAGCTACTTAGTGGGAGAAGTTAAAATGCACCCTAACTTTTAAAATTTTGTGGTTTTTCCCAGTTCTTGTAAACAGAACCCTTTACATGATAATCATCTTATAGAAAAGGTTTCTACAGTGTCTAAATTCTAAAGATTCCCCCAGAATCTCTGCAGGATGTGATTAGTGACTACGCTGTTGCCCAGTGTCCTGGCCTCGGAGTAAGAGGGAGTAAGAGGGTGTTTGGCATTTCCATCCCTCTCTGGAGACCCTTTAGACTATTTGCAGATCTTCTTAACCATTCCTAACACTACTAGAAACTGTTTAATAAGTGATTCTTTGCCTGTGTGCTGAGGTAGAGGTGCGCTGATAACACACTCTCTGAGGGTGTGTAAAGAGACTGGCTGGGGATGCTTCTGCTGTTCCTCCTGAACCCCAGAACTGCATATTTGTACTGTGAGCCATCATGAATAAGGAAGTGTCCGAAAGAAGAGTATTGTGTAGATCATTCTGGACTTGACTAAGAGATTGTTAAAATTAAAATATACATATATAATTTATTCATCAAATCAGTTAGAAAATAAAGTTTCTTTAAGGCTAAGAAGATAGTGTTTAAAGAGAAAATATTTATATGATTTTAGAATAGTTGTAAACATACAGCATCTACAGTTATGCAGAACATCCAAAGTATGGTTTATATCTTTTTTTTCTAAGTCCCCTTTTTCTCATTAATTAATGCATATGTGGGTAATAACTGTTAATAAAGAATGGGTATAAATATAGTTCCTAATTAAAGATTTTCATAGTTTTCTTATGGCATGAGCATTGAACCCAGGGCCTTGCTCAGGCTGGTCAGCATTCTTTGCTAGGTTTCATTCATATTTTTTTAGGCAGGGACTCAGAGTTTCTCAGCCTGGTCTTGAACATAGGATCTTCTTGTTCTAACTTCTCAGGTATCTGGGATGACATACCTATACTTCCTACATTCCTGTTGTACATTGATAGGTGCAGACTTCAGACTATAGTGGTCCTTGCCATCTGTATTAAATTTAGAGATGCTGGATTGATAGTCATGTCGGAATCATACCTGGACATCTTAAGGGAACTAAAATCATTTAGGATGTATACAAAATAATTCTTTTTCATAATCAGCCCTGTAGTAGAATACTAGATTGAATCTGGTTGCACATACATCTTCAGTTTTTCTTAAAAATGAAAGTTATTAAAAAACTCAGCCTTTCAATTTATTGAGATAAAGTTTAGAAATCACAAGAGAAAACCAGAAGTTGTAGTGAAATCATAGTTATTTCAGCCTTAGAAAACTTAGCATTCATGATATAACAAATATTATTATAATTATTTATTTCTCACTAATCAGTACTCCAATTCCCTCTGTAGTGAAGACTTATATCTGAGAAGAATGTAGTTTCCTGCTTCTCAGGGAGCATAATGGAGTTCACAGTGGTGATTAATGGAAAGGGATATATTCATTGTTTCCTGATGGCATGCTTTCTTCAGATTTTCCCTCAGTCTCTGTTCTAGTATTTAAACCAACATGTATGTATGAGCTCCAGTTCCATAGATTCCCCTCCTCTCCTCTAAACCATTTATCCATCTTATCGATGCAGATGCCCTGTGTCTGTTCATGTGTGATTTTAGCATCTGAATTCTTTCTTCGGCAAATCACTTTTATAACAAAGTATTGCAGCCTAATCATTGTGTTTATTTAGACTAGGATTTAGATCTGCAGTGGTGGGCGGGCAATGGAGCAGTTATCATTTACAGGCCTTAGACACTCAAGGAACCTCTTATGAGAGCAGGAAGTAATTCTGTTACAACAAACACAAGGGAATAGATTTTTTTCCCCCCTTTGGAGACAAGGTTTCTTTGTATAGCCCTGGCTGGCCTCGAACTCAGAAATCCGCCTGCCTCTGCCTCCTGAGTGCTGGGATCAAAGGTGTGCGCCACCACTGCCCTGCTCAGGACTAGAGCTTAACCTGGAAATTTGTTCCTGTTCTGATTTCTGTTTGAAACATTAACTCAGAAGCAAAGTTAATATTTATGTAGAGATTTTGTGGATTATGTGTCTCTTGAGTCTAATAATTTTTATAAAATTTGGAAGTTTAGGAAGACTGGAACTGTCTAGAGTAATGAAAAAGGTTACTTTTTCTTTAGAAACAAAAATCTAAGCTATGTGTTAAAATGATGACTGAACTTTGAAGCTAGGTCTCCACAGTGTGACACCACTGATTTCATTTATAGGTGCACTTCTCATCCCTGGACCC
Organism: Mus minutoides; assembly: GCA_902729485.2. Taxonomy (NCBI): domain Eukaryota; kingdom Metazoa; phylum Chordata; class Mammalia; order Rodentia; family Muridae; genus Mus; species Mus minutoides. Next base: position 1,526,480 of record LR749797.1, read on the forward strand.
CTGGCTAACACGGGCATATGTCTCTGAGCCTGTAACTCTCACTGTGCACTCAGAACACAATTGACAATTTGTATGGATTCTTTTTTAACTGAATGGAAGAGCAAGGCAAAGTTTCTCTCGTATTTATCAACATAGACGTTATGAATAAGCCTACAGGACAGCAATGGGAAAGAAGTATTCAACAAACAGAAAATGTCTGTGAGTGAACACCATCCCTCTCGTGTGTGTGTGTGTGTGTGTACAATATGAATGTGCATGCATGCCTATATGGGTGTGTGTTCATCTGTGTGTGTGTATGAGTGTGTGTGTCCCACATGCATGCATACACTGACTTGGTTTAAATCTTGTACAGATTTTTTTTTCCATTTAAATTGAATCTGTATGCACTTAGCCCTTGGCACGCCACCAGAGGCTTGATAGTCATTCAATTGCAGTTTTAAGAAATCTCCATGAATTGTAGGATCTCATGCAAATATTAATGATTTTGTTTTTTTAATTCTGCTCTTAATAAACTCCTAAATTATGAAGACATGGGATTTTTTTGTTTGTTGTGATTATTTTTTTAATGCTTATAATTCTGAGGTTAGACTGTATTTCATGCTTACCATTCTGAGGTTAGACTGTATTTCATGCTTACCATTCTGAGGTTAGACTGTATTTCATGCTTACCATTCTGACTGTATTTCATGCTTACCATTCTGACTGTAGTTCATGCTTACCATTCTGACTGTATTTCATGCTTACCATTCTGACTGTATTTCATGCTTACCATTCTGACTGTAGTTCATGCTTACCATTCTGACTGTATTTCATGTGTGTCTATGATAGCTTTTTAATGTTTTTCATACATTTCTAAAATAAAAATCCCAGTTTTGACTTCCCCCAAATTCTTTTCAGTATTTTTTTCTTAGCCATAATAAAACCATAAATCAAAAGCAAGTTACGTTTATCATGTGTTTATATAAAATAGAGGACAAAGCCTTAAAGCAAACATGAGAAATGAACAGTTTAGGTGTATTTATACAGTTTCTCCTGTAGTGATATCATTTTAGTAAGCAACCACAATAGTGGGCTTTTTATGCGAAAAGCGAACTTAACAGAACTTGTATTGACTCTGCTTTTGGTCACTTAGGTTATCGGGGAAATATGGGTAAAGAGAGGTACAACACACTGAAAAAACATTATACAAAAACTGTAACAAGGTTATTTTATATTTAAAAGAGTATAATTTTCTAGTCAGTCACTATTTCACTTGTTTGGAAACCCTTTGTTGCATTCTGGGCTTAGAAAGCCTTAGCAATCTATCGTGGTAATGAATTACTACTTCAGGGGTGCTGTTTGCTGTATTCTCGGGGGTTATGACATGTTTTTACTCAGTAATTTTCATCTCAGTAGAGACAGATTTAAATAAGTAATGCTATTCCGGACTATTCCTGAAGTCTTTTGACTCATTTTTGCTGTATAGAAAATATTAAAATTAAAGCTGCAAGTGATTGAAGCTAAATGGGAACATACTTTGATTATAAAAGAAAATGATACTCAATTAGACAATTCCATACCTGTGAGAGTCTCGACAGATACTGGTAGGATGTCTATTTTAAGAGCATAAATCAGACTGCAAAATGGATTCCTTAGAAATAAGTGTATGGAACTTTGCTTGAAGATGCGTTCCTTTAATTTACACTACTGTCACCCTGTGACTGACAGCTGGTGAATACATGGCATTGATTTCTGAGTACTTGACAGCCTATACAACCCCAGAACAAATTGGTGAAATCCTAGTTCATGAGAAAACGGTGCTAACAGAGCCTTTCTTTAGGTTCTCTCTTTCCTAGCTTGTGTGCTCTGCCTGGTGCATAAAAGTAGATTGATTGCTTAGAGTTGAAAGAATAGACTTAAGCTAAAAATTTCTCCTAACAGTAATCAAGATTGTTGAGTGAGGTTTTTTGTTTGTTTGTTTGTTTGTTTGTTTCTACATTAATCCTTTTGATACAGTTCTCTGAGAATGCATTTTCGTAGCTTCAATTGCACCTTTTAAAAAATCACGTCAACTAGAATATTCCATTTAGTTAGATAGGGAAAGAATTCCTATACACTATGAACATAAAGGTAATAATTGAATTTGATTTTGTGTGTTCTTATATTGTTGATATTTTAATACCCAGGTGTTCCCAGTGAAGTTATGTATAGTATCACAAGGCTCCTGTTCCTACCGTTGGCACATAAAAATATGCATTGGTAGCTATAGTCCCTCGTGTTTTACAGTTGGTTTCTTTAGCTAGTGTTGAGCAATCTATATCTCATTAAACATTAAAACCTGCCTGAAATGGAATTGTCGTAAAGACTGTTACATGATGTTTAGCTGAGCTTTGTAGACAGACCCGTGTTAATTTTTAGTTTTTAACCTGTGTTCATGGTGAACCCTCCAAAGGGTTGTGCTAAGGGATTTTTGGGGGTGGGGGTTGGGGAGGAGGGTTGTTGTTGTGCCAAGGGGCAAGTTATAACGAGGTGACAAATTATTGTTGACATATTAACCCTTTCACTTGTAATCTATTTTGCTGCCTCCTTTCTTGCATGCACATGTGTGCATGCGCGCGCACGTGTGTGTGTGTGTGTGTGTGTGTGTGTGTGTGTGTGTGTGTGTGTGAAGCAGACTCATGATTGTGGTATTAGAAGAAAGTGTCTGCAATGAGAGCATGAGCCATGGCTTCCTGTTCAGCTGGAAACAGCGAAAGCGAAGCATCATAGCTGGATAATCATGTAATAAAGAGAAGGTCTTAATAATTGATAAAGCAGAGAAAATAAAAATTATTGTTTGATTGTAAGCTGGTGATCCTTTTGAAAGTCCCAGGAGGGCTATTTACACAAACATTTCTCACTGTGTAGATGGATTTGTACATTGCATTTTCAAAAATCATCTTTAAATTGTTTCCTTTTTATTCATTTTATTTTATTAAAATAAATAACTTTTAAAACATTAAAAACTAGATTTTCTAATGCACATTTCCTGCATTTTTTCAAACATAATTTTTAAAGTGTCAGATAGTCTCTAATACTTTTTATAGAATTTCCCCATGCATTCCCAACAGCCCTGATTCTTCCTTGTGTAGCTTCTTCAGGACTTTGGGAGCCTCTCTGTCTCCGGCCAGCAATCCTTAAGATCTGAGTCGCCCTGCAGCCCATTTTTAGTATGTCCCGCTTTGCCTGTCACTCACCTGAGTAAGACAGCACACGAGGCCATTCTGGACCCTCGAATAGGTTTGCCCAGGATGCTCGCAGCACCTCGGTGACCATTGTTGGGTCTCAGAGCTCATTTGTGGCCTCCCTGGAGCCTTGGCTTGGACCTCAGGAGAATGTCTCCCAAGTGCTAACACTTTGAATTTACTTTTTGTTAATCTGTTAGTGTAAGCAAGTTGGTAAGTAAACAAAACGGGTGATAGCAAGCTTAACACAGAGAGTAAGACCAGAAGTGCACTGGACTCCCTCCATGTTTGTGACATCTCTTATTAATGAGGTCTCAGTGATGGTGTCGTCGTCGTCGTCGTCGTCGTCGTCGTCGTCGTCGTCGTCGTCGTCGTCGTCTTCCTCCTCCTCCTGCTCTTCTCCTCCTCCTCCTCCTCCTTCTTCATCATTCTTATTATTTGCTAATGAACCTTTGAGTAAGCCAAGCCCATAATAGCCCTGGTAATGTAAAATACTGTGCCTTGACTGTAAACCTCTCAACACTCTTTGTCTGATTTAGGAAATAGGTCTGTAGCTAGCCCACTGCTATATACAAGAATCAGATGTACATACACACACACAAAATTACCCATGACTGTTGGTAAAAATACAAACTAGCAGTTTCTTGCAGTGGTATAGCCACCTAGAAAATTATTTTAAAAAATCACTTTTAATCTGAAGTAATTATAGTCCGATTTAAATTGGGTGAAGTTTTCGGATTTATTTCTTTATTAGCTACATTTAAAGAATCCTTAGTGATCTAACACAGGAGACTGAGTCTGGCATGTGAAGAGAGATGTGAACAAATCTTACCTTGCGTCCCCCTACAGAAGCCCCAAATAGTCCCTAAGAAAATCTGCCCTTGGGCTGCTATCTCCCATGCCAAGTTCTAGCCTAAGGGCCCAAAGTGCCCCCCTCATCCTGATTTCCAGACTGATGGAATTGGAAGCTAAATTTTACTGTGTGCGGTGGTCAAGCCATGCTCCATCAGCACGCGCCCTCATACTATCTCTGGTCTACAGCTGGCCAGAAGCTGCTGCCTCTGCATCTCTAGGCACTGTTGTGATTGCTGTAGGGGAAATTCTCCAAGCCCCGTTCCATCAGAGCCATCTAAAATTAGGGAGTTGAGAAATAGGATTTTTATACTTGTGGGCTTTCAGAATGTATGTTGACTCTTTGGACCTTTTGGACTGCGAGAGTATACAGGTGGCATTTCATTTGGCTCCATGTCTCAGAGAAACAAAAGATCATATTTGGATAAAGGAAACCTAATTTCTAGTTCCTGGCTTTAGGTGCCCTTTGAATGATACTGTAGGATCGTTAAGTCACTGTTCACTCAGTTTAGAAAGGGTCTTCTCCTCACATGTATAAACTTGGACCAGACTCAAGTTACAATGATGAATGCTATATGCAAATATCAACCAGAATGTCTTAGCATAGCCTTAAAAAGCTACCATGGTCATTTCCAACTGGCTGCGTGGATGGGCTGTATGGTTTCATTACCTTCTATGGCTTCTTTTCCCTCAGCAAGTACTGGAGTTACACATAGATTCTAAATAACCCTTCTAGAAAGTTTCTTTCCTAAGTTAAATGCAAATTAGCATGCGCTATTTGTTTTGTGATTTCCTTTATTGATTCTTTAGGAAATTTCACAGACTTGCAGTTTATTTTACACAGATTTCTCTCTTCTTTCTGACTACTCCAGGCAGGAAATAACCTAAGGAGTCAAGACCACTTATGCATCCTGTGTTACATTCTGTTTTTCTTATTGTTTGTAGATCTGTGAATTGAAATGTATTTGTAAAATAAATAAATGAATGAATAAATGAATAAATAAATAAATAAACTATAGGCGTTTTGCATCTTCTAGTATCTGGTCATCTAGGAGGGAACGATTGCCAGCTCTTTCTTACCTCCTTGCCTTTGGCTTAGGTGAGAAGCCAGACAATTGGAGGTACAGGTTAGTCAGAGGTGGAATTTAAATCTCTCCTAACCTAGTACCATAGTTTTTCTCTTTTCTCAAAAAGAGGATATTTGATTGCAGTTAAATTGTGAAGTTCTAACGCAATGTTAGCTAAATTTTTTACTATGTCAGCAAGCAGAATATTGTTTGCACTTCTTTGCTTTTTAAATGCTGCTCAGGGAGCTGTGTAAGTTATAATTGATGCACAGAAGAGATTTCAAATTTTATATGCCTATAAATTGGCACTGCTACACAGACTAGAAAGATGAGATTGGAGAAGTTATTTTCCCGTGAGAATGATACAAATTACTGTCAAACTGTTTATGCTTGCTGTAAAAATATTTTCGGTGTACAGGTATTTGCTTAGTAGCTGGGTAGCATTCCTAATAAAGTGCAGGCTCCTGAGCCAAAGCGGAATGCTTTTCAGTAGCATTATTTATTGTAGTACGCCATTTTAGTCATTGCAGGGCCCAAATACCTGTAATCATGTCGGCTCTTTAAAATTCAGACTAATTTGCTCAGGTGTAGAGTTTTTAAACGTTGAGGAACAGTAGGGTTTATGCTGTCTGCCTCCTCATTTTACACGGGAAGAAGTTGGCGCTTGGAAGAATTAAATAGGAGGCAAAGGTCAGAGCCCGAGCAGTGCACGCGTTTGGAACCGAAGTGGAATATTTCTGCCGCTTTGCTCCTCTTCTGATGCACCTCATATAATATAAAACCCCTGTGCTTAATATGGATTCATGTAATAATTAGTATAGATGTCTCTTCTTCTTATTAGCTGACAGTTAACCTCCATATGACTTGAAGCATCCAGTGTTTAAGACAAATCTGTAGCACTCATTTTAGGAGAGGTTAGAAGAACTTAAGAAGAAGACATGACCTGAACAAAGACATGCTGGGCAAAGGCACAGCTCATGCGCCCTCCTTTGTTAAGGCAGTTTAGTATTGTCAGTTTCAGACATGGAAGCGTCCCTTCACTCCGGATACTCGGACAGCCACTGACTCTGATGACTTGGTTTGTCCTTTAATGTGGTTTCAAGCAGGAGCAGAGAAGTGGTACACAAAGATAAGAATTTGGTGTTTGTGTATGAAGACTGACTTCCGCTGATCACACTGGGAGAATAGGTTCTTGATTTCCTTCCCCTTTACCAAGTAAAACAATCTCTCTCTCTCTCTCTCTCTCTCTCTCTCTCTCTCTCTCTCTCTCTCTCAAAAAAGGGAAGTACTAGAAAGTAGTTAATCTGCATTAAAGTCATCAGGTGGGCATGATGACTTTAGTTTCCTAGATGTCTATTTGTAAGTTTGTCTTGCTCGTGAATGAGCCATCATAGCCATCCTGAAGGTAGGCCTTGTCCTCCTCAATGGTGGTTTCCGTCATTCCTTGTTGCCCATGTGGACGGAAGGAAAGCTATTTGAACATAGATGCATATTAGCAGTTACTAGAGAACACCCCACCCCCTTTTAATAGCCTTAGTGTCTTGCCTTTCATGAAGAAGGCTTTCTAGAGACTGTATGGTGTCAAATATAAGAGGGAAAAAAAATTACAATTTTTACCGAAACACATACACACAAGAGCCACAACTGCCATTAAAAGTCTTTCCTTAAAAGCTTCAGTGTGATGAGTTAGGGACTTGTGAATGCAGTAACTGAGAGGGTGGGGAGCGTGAAGCCTGTGCCCTCAGCCCTGACCTTTGGCCACAGATTAAGGTCAAGCATGAGGAGTGGCAGAAGCAGATGCTCCTGATGGGTCTGATGAGCAGGGTAGCTCAGCAGCCAGGAACCAGAGGCGGCGGGCGGTGGGGAATGCAGCAGCAGCAGCTTCCGTGTGTCTTGTGCTCTGTGCTTAGACTGAGGCCTAAGAGCCGGGTTTCCTGAGCAGCTCTGTGGGCGTCTTCTCTAATGCTTGCTGCAGTGGGCACCGTGACCAGTGCTGCTTCCATTTCCTCGGTGACTGCGCATATCTATTGTAAAGGCGTGTCTTTGTATTAATATGCAACTGGTGTAGGTTTTAAGTGCTGGCTTCCTATCAGGAATGTCTCCGTAAAGATTTCTGTGGTTGTTTCTTTTCTTTGTAATCATGTAGTCTCATTCCTAAAATATTTTAGGTGGATCTCTTAAGGAAAATTAATAGAGGACTTTTTGAAGTATGCCGCAAGTACTGACCTTTGCATCAGGAAGCAATGTTCCTACCTCATGAGCTTTTGCTAGAAAACTACCGACTTGAAATACAGTATAGTTATCAATAAAATGGAGTCAGGATACAGACTGTCTGAATGTGAATCATGGTTCTTTTACAAATTAGTCATGTACTGTTTGCTAGGTATTTAACTTTTGTATGCTATGTTAATTAGCTTACCTTTCCTCAGTTTCTGATTTCCTCCCCGTCTCAGTGGCAAATCTCTTGTGCGTCTTTCTTTCCCAGAGTTCCCTTCTCTGCCCAGAAGCCCTACCTTTCTTTTTTTCCATTTGCTATAGGTTTCATATGGCTTTAACCAATCAGAGAGTGCCTTAGGTAGGCAAGGAAGGCCAGAGACTCATCTTCACTTAATGTACAAAACATCACTCTAACAAAAGGGAGAGAGGGAAGAGGAGAGAGAGAGAGATGACTTTTAATGTGTAAACACATTTTACATCTACTAATTCTTGTGGCTATTTTCATTTGTATGGTAAGTCTTACTAAAGTCTATGGGAACTACTTCTGCAGCCTTTCACGATTGCATTTTGGTCTTCCTGTGTGGGGTGGAATATGTGTATTCTTCACCATCACTTCTTACATTCTGTTGTAAAGTACATTGATGAAAATTTCTTTTGTACTACTGGGGAGTGACCCCAGGTGAATACGAATGAAAGGTATGTAACTATGAGTTATATTCCTTCCCCTAAGAAGATCCTCCTAATAATGTACTGCTTTATTTAGAAACTGTAACAATGGGGAGCTCAGTTTACATCCTTTAGTCTGATAAACTTTGGAGTGTGTTTTTTGTTTCGGTTTATGTTCTTGTTTTTAAAGACACAGGACAGTTATGATAATAGATTCATTCTTTCATTACCTGAGTGCTGTTGTACCCCAGATACCATCTGAGGCTTTAAGGATATATTGAGGAAACCTTTGGATGAGATAGTTAGCTTACAAGTTTTTCTCTCTGTTGCTGTGGTTTCATGATCTTAATTTTTTGATTGTGCTAAAGATTAAACCCAGAGAACCTTATGAATGCTAGGCTAGTAGTGCACCAACTGAGGTATATTCCCAGTTGTTCTTAATTGTTAATAACACCCAAGCACACAATCCACCCATAGGGCTGTTCTTTATGTTATATATAATAAAAAAAAATTTTTTTTTCTCTTCCATGAAATATCTCAGTCAGTAAAGGTAGTGGTCAAATTTGAAGCCAAATTTTACAAAGGTGAAATTAAGCACATGAATTTATTTGATATAACTCACCTTGAATAACGTGGGATGTTTTTCAAATCTGAATTTAAGCTATGCTTATTTATGTATCAGTCTTTTAAGGTTGTTTCTTTCCCTCTGTAACCACGCTTTATTTAAAAACTGACACCCAAGTAGAAAAAACGCTTCAAAAGAGAACCTTACCAAATCAAACCTAAACTTATTGGTGGATGGGCTAAACTTACCAAATTTATGGTAATGCTGTTTTTGAAGAAACACAAATTCAGAAAGCCATGAAGGTCATAGCTGTGTTGCTCTCTATGAACCGAGCACGTCTGCCTATCCGACCCTGTAGGCTGGCACAGCAATGTACATCAACCTCTTTGTTCCAAAAGGCCGAGGGACTGGAACGGGGCAGTGTCTACCCTCCTCTACCTGCAGGAAGTGTTAAGATGCTGCTCTTGAGTCAGCCACCCCCATCTCCCCCATTGCTTTTGGAAGGAAACGAAGGATACATGAATGTTAATTGTAAAACCAACACAGATAGTGCGGCGCAGCATATGCTAACAATACAGAGGCTTAATGATAGGCACAATTAGAAGCAAGACTAACGCCAGGACCTGGTGAAGCCATGCTTGCAGTCAGTGGCTGCCTCTTCCCATTTCCCTCTGTTTCCTGGATAGTAACACCAAGGAAATCTAGTCATGCGCTAATTTGTAAAGTTTGGTAACTAGAATTAACTTGAAAACGTATTGAAACAGTAAGGAATTGCTTTTATTATTATAACAGAGGGGATCAATTAATTTCAAAATAAACACACTATGCTGGTTATACTTTATTACTTACAGCTTCCTGTACAATGATTAATTCGAGAAACAACTTACTAGGCAATGCTTCTTCATTAGAGTATTAGGTGTTTTTATTTAATTGACATAAAAAAAAATGAATGATTTAATTTTGTTAATTCTGTTAGCTCTGTATTCCAGAACTTTCTTCACTTAGTCTTTGGTGAGAAGAAAGTAAACTTTTTTCTGAAGTTGAGGGTCTTGGTTTTTCAGTGTTAACAATGGGCCCTATTATGTTGCTTCCAACTGAGAAAGGCTAGGAAGAGCTTCACAGCTGGCTGGACACCTGACATGCCCAAGGCAGGTACTGTGACCTGCTCATGGAGCCCTGGTTCTTCCTGGGGAGAAGAGCACTTTCCATTCCCCTCAGTGCTTAATTTATTCCAGGTTCTGAGTAGAATAAGCTTGGTGATTTGGGATTAGTGGCATTCTCCATGCACAACCTCAGGACATGATTATCCACACCAGGGTCAAGCCAGCTCTTCCCATTTGACCTTGTACAGTTTTCACCCTGGGCACTTGACAAGAGTGATGGGGTTGGCCAGAATGTCATATTCCCTTGAATTTATGTATACTTTTGTCTTCCTTTGCATTTACCTGAGAGTCTTGCCTCATAAAATCTATTAACTCAATAAGTTGTTGAAGATATTAATATATAAGTTAGGAAAATCTGAGTCCTAGAATATTTTCTTTCAGAACCCATGTGCTCTTTGAATTTACACTGTATGCAGAATACATATGCAACACATAAATAAAATGGGAAACAATAGCTTGCTCCTAAGGCAGAAAAGATTTGGAGACATAGAGGAAAGCAAGAAGCAAGTGGAAGGGAACGAATGAATGAATACAACCCAAACAATTTCTTAAATTCAAATAATTCATCACAGAGCGGGGGATGAGGAAGCTCATCCCATGAGAAGCAAACTACCTCAGTTATAGAGTGCTTGACTGGTGGAAGCCTGCTGGCAGGACTGGTTCTGCCAGGCCTCAGCTGGGCTGGCTTCTACTGAGAAGGTGGTGGGTATATACTGAGAAGGTGGTGGGTATATATATATATATAGGCTCAGTTTTCTCCTTAGGGAAGAAAGACTACACTCCCAGCCTGACCATCAGAAAACAGCTGATTTCCTTCAGTCCATCACAGTCTTCAGGCACATGGGCTTGTGATCAAGAGGAAAGAAACCATCTGTAGTTAAGACTTTTGAAACTTGGCTGTATTTTCTGCCTTAGTTGTAGAAATAAGTAGAAAAGATTGAATGAATTCATCTAAATTTTATCATTAAGAAGAGGGAAGGGAGGAAGTAGAAGAAAGAAGGAAAAGAAAAAAAAACCCACAGAGGAGAAAAGAGCTGAGTCTCTGCATGTATCAGAGAAGTAAGACACGAGACAAATGCAAACAATGCGTCACTGGTTCAATTTAGGGGCCGTGTGAGATGTTTAAAGAATTTTAATTAGACAGAAAATCGCCTACACAGCCCAGGCTTGGTGGACCACAGAACAGTGTGGCATTTTCTCTGTTCATGCAGATAACATGCAGCAAGAGACACAGGCAGAGGGTGTTCTACAGAGGAAGATAGGAGGAGTTTCTCTGGAAGAAGAGAATAACAAGGGTGTTCAAATAAGGACAACATAGTTTAACGACAGACCTGAACGATGTCTACATTTTAGAAAGTGCAAGATATTGAGTGTGTTTGGCTCACAGCTTAAATTTCCAAAATTAATTGGTTCTGAAAATTGGTTATGAAAAAAATTGGGTTCTGAAAGAAAATATTCTAGGACTCAGATTTTCCCAACTTATATATTAATATCTTCAATAACTTACAGAGTTAATAGTTTGGAGTCAGTGAGAGCTCTAGAGATAGAAGTAGGAACCAGAGAAAGTGATCTCAGCCAGGATGTAAAGCAATTATACAAAGGTGAAGCCTCTGGTTTCTAATAGAGTCATTAAAAATAAAAATCACCACCTACAAAGCATTGAGGGAGAGATGAGAAAAGAACCAGGACATCTGGCTATAGTGGTTATAGAGTAGTTGCAGTGTTATAGAGAAAATAATGGCATCTTGAATGTCAGTAATAAACATGGGAGTGAAAAGAACAGCATGAATTCTAGGGCCATTCGGATGTTTCTCAGTATTAGTGATGTGAGACCTGGGGACTTGAGATTCTAGAACTTCTTCTGATTTTTGGCTTAATCACCTGAGAAAATGGAACTTGGTAGAAAGTTGGAGATTATCACATTTTTGGATAAGAATTACTCAACTTTGGCCATGTTCATTTGAAGTTCATGCAGATGGGTGAGGCAGCAATACTCCGTGCCAGAAGTTGGAATTAGAGCTCTGGATTTGGAGGCTTCAGTACATCAGACATCCATGCAGTCCATGGGCATGCCTGTGGTTTTAAGAGGAAAGGCTATATAGTATGATTCGGAGGAAGGTAGGTGCAGATAGTCTATGGACCTTGGAAGTGTCATGGGAAGAATGTCCCATCTTCTTCAGGTCGCCTGTTTGTCAAGTGTTGTGTGGTACACACTGATGCAAATTTCTCTCATCTGTAGCTGTTTTCATTACTTATGGTGCCCGGCATCCTGCAGAGGATCTGACAATAGCTATCTGATATAGCAGTTTCCAAGCAGTTTTCTGTAACATCTATTCTATAAGATATTGATGAGCATAAATTAAGTTCCTTTATTGAAAACAGACAAGTGAACCCTTTTTGTTCAAAAAATTATGTGACTTCTTACAAACCTTTAATAAGGTATATGGGAATGTCTAAGGACATTCATATTGGCCAGCTTTTAAATTTTTCTTCCAGATTACATTGATTCTGTAATCTAATTGAGGTTATGTGACATTCCTCAGGTAGAGGGATATGTGGGGCTTAGAATTGCCCACACAGTGTCAGAGAAGCAGAAGCTCTGCTAATGAAAGGAGTCACCTATATTGTGCCAAGGAGTCACCTATATTGTGCCAAGGAGTCACCTATATTGTGCCAAGGAGTCACCTATATTGTGCCAAGGAGTCACCTATATTGTGCCAAGGAGTCACCTATATTGTGCCAAGCACAGAGGCTATCGAGTTATGGCAGACTTTGACTTTTAATTAGCATAGTTTTCCCACAATTTATTTCTATTTCAAACTGAGCCTTTCCAATATATTTAATTTTCTAAAACACTTATAGTCCCTCACAAAGCAGCCTTACATACCTGACAGAAAGCTCTCCAAGCATTCAAACACCGCTGTGGACTGGAAAGGGCTCATTCCTGCTTCACTCAGGCATTATCAAACAGTGCCTTAGTGTAAATGTAACTCTTATTCACCAGTTGTAAATGTTGTCTCAGGCTTGCTGCTGAATAAACATACCCTTTCTAGTTTATATCTGAACTCTGGCTAGCTGGTTCAATTCAGTTGTTCTGGCCCAAACTCCCCTCCTACCTGACCGATTCAGTCTGACTCTTCTTAGGTTCTCACTGAATTGCTCTGCTTGGCCTCAAACTAACTCTGACAATCTGTTCTAATCTTCTGGCTTCTTATTCTCTGGCTTTCACTACCTCTTCTGACCTACACTATATGAACTGTACAAACTGAACAGAACTCACAAACGAACTCACCTGGACTGTAGGAACTGCACTGACTGTACTGACGGACTCTTTCTCCCTGTGCTGATCTTAAGTAGCTTCTCTTTCCTGTGCTGTTGTCTTGACAGTTGGACATATTTAATCTCTGAGACATTCTGTCAAATCTTTTTCTGATTCTTCACTTTGTCTGCCCCTCAGACTACTTCACATTTAAATATGGCTCCTTCCTTCTACAAACTAATTTTACTTTAACCTTGTATAATAAGGGCATGTCTGCATTCCAGCCAGAGGGATTAAGAGTGTGTCTGTATTCCAGCCAGATCACACAAACCTGGAAAAGTCTTTGGATGTGAGTTCCCTTTGCCAGAGCAGCTATGTTGCTAAATTAAAACTTCTCTACAGCTTAGTCAAAAAACAGCCCTTGAGTATTTCAAATCAAAATGTCAAGATTACTCTTAGTCAGCTACTTTAAGTATTTTAAGTTAAACCTAGAATATCAGATTTCTTAATGTGTCAGATTCCTCTAAATCTTTCAAGATCATAAACATTAAAGTATCTCTCTAGCTTTATCTGAAAGTATGAAAAGTATTATTTTTGATCCACATCTGGATTTTTTGTGTTCTCCTTCTCCCTTTGATGTTGCAGGGTTGCTGACGTGACAGGGACTGAGGATTGTCATGTGGGCCGTGCTGGCATTTAAACTAGGCAGGCAGTGGCTTGGTGCATCTCACAGTGACTCTGCCTGCAGCCCTCCCTAGCATATAGTATTTTTTCATTCCACAACTTGTTCTTGAAAACTGAATCATGCGTCCCTAGTTCATTACTCTCTGTCGTAGCCTTTTAAAACTATTTCATTGTCCAGTTTGAACTTAAGGAATTCTCTAATCCCTTCGAATTCTTATTATTCACCTTGATTTTCCTTTCATTTTGTATGCTGATCTTTTGTCCTTCTCCTCCGCGCAAACGCAAATGCAGAGCTGTTCTGAGTTTGCCGCGCAGGCTCAGTGGTCCTCTTTAGGACCTCTATCATATTTTCTTGACTTTACCATTGCTCAGGATGGCTTTTCATTTTATTTTCCCCCTCCCTCCCTCCTCCCCTCTCTCCCTCCTCCCCTCCCCTCCCTCCCTCCTCCCCTCCCTTTCTCCTGTTGTTTGTGAAAGAAACACTTTTCTTCTAGGCCAGTTGTATTCACTGTCACCTTTATTTTAAATTCAGTTTCTATCTTTCCATGTCTTTTTCTTCTTCTTCTTCCAAACTTTAGTTTATTCCTCAAATTTTAAGCCACTAGCTTAACAATAAACAGGGTCAAGGAAGGTGGTAAGGAAGGTGGTGGTTGGCTGGGCTCTTTAATTTGGAATCTGGAGAGCTTGTTTTATTCTCTGAAGCTTCTCTTGTATCTCTGATAACTTCAGTTTTTCCTTCTTATCTTACTCAATCACATTTCTACTTATGTTATATATATCGGGGCCATTTTGTAGAACTCAAAGAAAATTTTTTCAATATTTGATTAATGCTAAAAATAAAAAACTTAAGATTTTACTCTTGTCCTTTTTTCCCTTAAAAATGGGAAGATATGGAAAAATTCTGTCTTCATGCCACCTTTTCTGTAAGAACTTCAGCTGAGCTATCTCTGGATGGGTCTTTCCCCTCTTTATTAGTTCACAACACATGTATGTAATAAACCCTGTGAGATGTATATAGAAACATTGAATCCAGTGGTGATGTAGATGCTGGTATAAGTAAGTAAATAAAAATGTTGAAACTTACTATAAATAAATGTATGCTAATATATACAACTATCAGATTTTGAAAACAATTTAAAATTCAATGAATAACATCCATATTTTTCCTAGATTTTTCTTCCCTGTATCACAAACTTTGATGTTTTACTCTTGGTGCAGGGAAGAGAGTGCTTACCATCCTATCAGGACTCTGCACCCAGAGACTGTAGATGGTCCATACACTTTCTAACCGCCAAAGCCATCCCAGCTCTTCCTCATGGTCTTCAGTTACCAGTTACCAGGAGATGAGTGCAAGCATTTGAAGAAGTGCTAAGGGATGATGATCGCATTTCCCTAATAAGTGCATACTAGCTTAAACTGACTACTGTCTTCTTCCCCACTGAATCTCTGTGTAAGATTAGGGGCACTCTTTAGTATTCCAGGTAAGAAAAGAAATCTGCAACATGTTTGTCATTTACTGTGGTTGTCTAGGCTGAGGACATGAAATTCTATCCAACAGCTAGAGAGCAATATTAAAAAATGATGTAGTATCAAAGTCAATGATAAATATGTTTACTGTAAGAATTCAGATGTGGCGAGTAGAAGGAGTGGTGCGATTAGCATTCAGTGGCCTACCTCAGCTTGCCTTTTCAAGCTAACCAGGCCTGGAGCAGCCACAGTGGGCCAAGCATTTGTGTGCTCCACCCAGTCTCAGGAGGAATTTCACACCTTTGAAAGTATTTCTGATATACAGAATTTGAAAAACAAATGTCCACAGAGGAGAATATAAAAGTCATTTAGCAACCAACACCATCACAAACAGCACGGGGCCAGTGGACAGACAGCTTTATTTCTTGTTATTTGCTATATTATTATTTTCTTGCCTAGTTTGTTTCAATCAGACACTAGTGATGTGTACCTAATTGTCTTTCAGTAACAACATTCAGCTAATATAAACAATGATTTATGCCTGATGTCATTCTGAATTTATAATAATTTGGAAACTAGAGAAAATGACTTTTAAGGAATCAATGTAAGGAGCTTACTTAAACATAGAATTTAAGAGAAAACAGATCTCTACTACTCACAGTAAATCCATAAGTGATTGTGAAGTTTGGGGTGTTGCAGAATGTAAACCAGGCACATTTTATTTTCATAAAATGGAGAAGCAGCTTTGGGAGGTGCTTTCTTTTGTGTGTATTACAGAAAGCAACATCCAAGGTGAGATCTTGGACTTTGACTGTACAGGGCTGCTGTGCAAAGTGCACACCTATTCTATGAGTCTGCTTCTGTAACTGAAAAGACTGATATTAAGAATCATAAGCACTGTTTATTTACAAAAGCTGTCAAATCAAAAGTTAAAGTTTATTATGTTACATACTTCTCAATTTGGTTGTACTTTTTTGTTTGTTTTTTAAAAATCATTTTTCTAAAACAGCTATGTACAGCTTCACTCTGGACTGGACATACTGCTGTCTCATACAGGGTAGATTCAGAACGATGAAATATTGAGTAGAATGATTTGAGTAAACACTTCCTACGTATAAAATAAACAAAGAGTTAAACCCTTTGATGTGGTAAGTGTCTTGGTCTGTGGGCATGTGCCTCCAGAGACAGCTTAGTTTTCAGGCGCTGACTGGGGGAGGGTCTCTCAGTACCCGTGTGACTTCTGAAGCTAACATTTCATTTTGGACCTATTTCCCCTCACCTCGTCTCTGTTCCTCACTCACTCTCCTGGACTGGATTCCATTATTATCTCCATTCATATTTTCTCCCATCCTTGATACATTGCACACAAAACTTAAGAAACTACAATTATCCCAAGAGGATTGTTTTTCAAGTCTGTGCAGTGATTGAATTTGCTGTATACCCACAGAGTGTAAGCTGAGGCATCTCAAACCTACTGTATCCATAGCAAACATTCTTACCCTCTCAGCTGAGACTGATGGGCTTAGATATCTCTTCCCCCTTGGCAGTGTCTAGAATCTCCCAGTCAGTGAGTGCTTTACTTGTGTGTAGGGGACTCTTCAGCTGTTTGCCCCTCTGAGATCTCTGCCTGCACCTCCTTTGTTCTCTGACAACAGGTTTATGCTCCAGTGTTAATGTTTGCCAGATGCTGGGTCTGCAAATATCAAGTATCATCTGTTTGAACAAGGGCTGTGTTGAAGTTATGAACTTGACAAATGCTGGTTGAGAGTTTATGATGTGGTCACATTTTGATAGTCCCTTCCACATTGGAAATAGTGGTGATTGGAGACTGGCCACAGACCCTGGTGGGAATGCTAACCTGTCCATTTCTATACTACTGGGAGATTATAAAAAAAAAAAAAAGAAAAACGCTTTTGAGGGATCAGAAAGTTTGGTTTGCAATTTTTACATATAATTGGACTTTGTACACAATATTATTCAATACATATTATGACTTATCCATCCAGTAATTTGAAGGCATATTTTATTTAGAAATGTTAACAACATATTTAATTATCAAGAAAAGGTACATTATATACATTCACATTAAGAATACTCTGATATAAAGACTATATTTCATTCACTGTCACATATATGCTTACAGAAAATTCCAAAGTACTTTACCTGTAGCATTGATAGCTATGTTATATAGTCTTCATTATCCTATCAGATAGTAGAAAAGTACTGATTTAATCAATCTGTAAAAAAAATTCCCTAACCTTTCAACCTCTTTTTCCTTCCTTCCTTCCTTGTTTTTGCTTCTTTCTATCTTTCTTTTTCTTTTTATTGTTGTCTTTGGCTTATTTCTGTTCATATTTTGAAGCACAGTGTTTGCAGATAGTTATTTATATGTATGAATTCACTGGTTCATTCTAGTGCGAAATAGGTCATTCTGGAACAGTGAGAAATGTGATTGCTGAATTTCAAGCAGTTTTTGCTGCTCAGCTGGATCTGAAGCAAAAGAAAGCGGGTCAGGGCGGCACTTGTTGAAGATTTCTTGTTGCTATTGTCCAGGAGCACTGCTGAGTGTGGCGTCTTCTCTGTGCTTAGGAAGAAGGGAGGGAGAGGTTCAGGCTCTGAGGTTCCCACTGGCCGGCACATTTTGCTAACTACTTACTGATAAAAGGAAGCATAAAAGCTCACCTTAATTAACAGGATGAAGGATTTTTTTCCCCCTTAAATGATTAGGTATAGTCAGCACAAACATGCTACTTTTAGTGGACTAAAATACTATGGAAAGATAGAAACACGATACAGCATTACTGAGTAACTATTCTCATCAAAAAATGATAAAACAATGAAAATACCTTGGAAAAATACATTATTCAGATTTTGAAAAGTGAAATTTGTTAACCCAATGCCTTCTTACCCTGTGTGGAAATGAACATGCTAAACCGGAGTTATGTTTAAGCAGTTATCTATTTGCAAACTTAGTTAAGGATCCATCAATTAAAATCTAATTTGCATCATCAAGGGATTATAAATCCATATATTACTTCATAGGGTTTTTTTGTGTGTATGTGTGTGTTAATAATAGCTCTAATAAACTATAATATTTTTAATTAGTATCTATTTTAGAAATTTCTGATCTCTATTTGGAAATACTCTTATTCTATTTTTAATTATTAAATATACATGTTTTCTGTATTTAAAAACAAATATGTATTATTGAAGAATTTATTTCAAAGAAAGGACCACATAAGAGATTAATTCAAAGTATGCTTGAGATTCTGGCTTGGTGTCCTTGAATCAAGTGGCTTTTCTCGTATGAATTTTAAAGCAGGTGAGTGAATGAGCGGACAGAGCAGCAGGAGCCCTGCTTGGCTGGCCAGGGTGGGGCCTCACCCGCGCCTCACCATCGGAGCGGGTGGAAACAGTCACACCTTCCTGCTTGGGCCCTAAGATGCTTTACCGCTTTGCTGACCTGTAAGTCAGAGGAAAATAAAGCCATTAAATCTACCACATGAAAGCCCGTTAGACGAAAATCTTTGCTATGAAGCAGAAATCCTCTTTTCTATGTTTTCAACAGGGTGGATGTGTTCTTACCCCCACTCCCACCACCATAACCCATATGGACTTAATCAACTGAATATCATGAAAATGATTGTTATAAATGTAGTAGTAATGCTAAAGGTATGCCAAAATCATACATGTCAATCCTACATTATTGCTTTCATATAATTGTTTTATTAAATGTATACAGAAGTATAGTTGAGTAGTACAGCATGTCTTAGAAGGTTGCGAGTAAGATACAGAGTTCTCTACTTTGTAGGTGCAATAATTTATTTCTTGATTATAGTGAGGAACTTGTGACAAAAGATAGGTGTACAAGAGAAAAGTACTCTCAGTTTTGTTCAGTACAGCAGCCTTTAAAATGAAGCCCTAATGAAAATAGGAAGCCAGTGTGTCCTTTTTATGCTAGGCTTGATGAAGGAGAGGATTGTGGAAGCCAGTGTGTCCTTTTTATGCTAGGCTTGAAGAAGGAGAGGATTGTGGAAGCCAGTGTGTCCTTTTTATGCTAGGCTTGATGAAGGAGAGGATTGTGGAAGCCAGTGTGTCCTTTTTATGCTAGGTTTGATGAAGGAGAGGATTGTGGAAGCCAGTGTGTCCTTTTTATGCTAGGCTTGATGAAGGAGAGGATTGTCATGGAGTTGTGTGAAAAGGAGGTATGACCATTGGTTATCAACTTGGGGGAACTTTTCAAGGCCTATTTGTTCAGAAACTTTTTTGGTATCTCTGTGTCTTCAGAGAGAATTAGAATTCCCACATTATCTGGAGATGGGAGTGTTCTTCTCACTCCAGCTCAGGGGAAGGTCAGAACACTTCTTTCCAAGCTTTGTGATAAGCTTCCAAGCAGATTTGGGTGAGGAAACCCAGAGATGACATCTGTTTTTGGTGGTTGCTCAGATACTAAGGCACCATATTTGAGGACATACATTCTAACACCTATCAGTTCCCTGCAGTGTTCTTTTCCCATCAGTCCCTGCAGTGTTCTTTACCCATCAGTCCCTGCAGCGTTCTTTTCCCATCAGTCCCTACAGTGTTCTTTGCTCTCTATTTCCAACAGTGCTATTTACCTCTCATGCCTCTTACTTTTTGGAAGACATACTTACTTTAGGGGAAGCAGACAGGAAGATGATGTGTCCTAGAACAGCCTGGCTTCAAGACATAGACTTAGGATTTCTAAGGAGACCTCCACTTGGTGCTGAAAAGACTGGAAACTGTTTATGATGGTTTTGTTGCAGTAGGATAACCATACTGTTATGTTAAGTGTTTACTAACCTTTACTCATGTCTTTGTCTAAACATAAGGATCTATTTGTTATCTGAAAATGTAATGGTTGCACTCATCCTTGGGTCTGTCACCCTTCGGACATTTTAGACACTCAACTCAGAGGCTATACGAATGAGTGATCCAAAGAACT
The DNA here is from genome assembly GCA_902729485.2 of Mus minutoides. Classification (NCBI taxonomy): domain Eukaryota; kingdom Metazoa; phylum Chordata; class Mammalia; order Rodentia; family Muridae; genus Mus; species Mus minutoides. Next base: position 1,546,586 of record LR749797.1, read on the forward strand.
TAGAGTACTTGATAGTTTTCTGAGAACCTTCATTGAGTTCATCTAAATACTTATGCATTTATTCAGCAAATGCCTTGTAACCTTCCTGTCCTTAGCATTGTAGCTAGCCCAGTAGGCAAATGGGCACCCAGTGTCTGGGTCAGCATCCAGTAGATGCACGTAAGTGAACAAGCAAGAACACTGGTGCCTACCAGGCAGTGGATATAGGGGAGAGAGTGTGCATTCTTCTGTAGGAAGATGAAACTTCCCTTCATGGAAGAGATGGCACTAGGTAAGGAGTAAGCCATGGAGATAAATGAGACAGCAGGGGCTAACTACATCCTTTAAACAGGAGCATACCAGTGCCACACAGAAAAGAATTTGCATAGCCAGCGCAGAGCTGGGAAGCAAACAGACAAATTCTGTTTCTGTCTTGTCCTGTCCTGGCAGTCTGACATATATCCCACAAAAATTGTTTAGGATTATGATTTACATTACTTAGGACATGTACTCAACATATATCCTGAAAGATACACAGTGAGCAGGTCGCTTTTGGGAAAGGATGGAAGCAGAGAAGTCAGGGATGGGTAAAGTTGTAGGAGAGGTGGCAGTAATGTGAATTTTGGTGGTGGGAACAAAGGTTATGGCAGGCGGTTGGATTTAACCTGTGTTTTGAGAGTGTAGCCAATAGCCTTTACTGAAAAATCAATGTGGGGCTGAGGAGAGGAGTCAGATGTCTTTCTCATTATTTCTGAGATGATCAACATGGCGGCTAAGCAGTGGAGGTTTCGGGGGCTAAGTAGTTTCCCAAGCTTATTTTGTTTCAGAACCAGGTAAGATATAATTTGTAAAAAATTTCCAGGCCATTGCTTCTTTTCTTTTTCCTTCATTTCAAGGGGGGGGGGGGGGAGGCAAGGCACTGTTCGATATAGTAGAATTCTGACCATAAAGATAATTTACTATTTTGTCACTAAAATGACCATAGAAAATTTCACTGTTGCTTTGCTTTGAAGATCTGTGCTCAGAATTCTAGATCTGTTCTTTTACAAATATTTCTTCTTTCCCACTTGATGCAGCCTTTACTAAGTAGGACCGGGTAGATGATTGGCAGTTGCATGCCAGTGAGAGAAAGGGCCACTTAAAGAGGGACGCTTACAAACCAGAGGCAGAACAGGACAGAACAGAACTGAGAAGTGAAAATGTAAGAGAATTCCATTTAGTGGTGGATTCTCTGAGGCCTATTGTTCCCTCCAAGAGGATGGTCTCAGCATTCCTTTCCCAGCTAGGCAGAGGGGCTTGGGGATTTAGCTCATTGGTAGAAAACTTTCTAGGGCCTCAGTTCAGTTTTCAGCTAAAACAAACAAAACAAAAAATGGAAAGAAAAACCAACCTAAGAAACCCAAAGCTCCTAGCTAGAGGGGCAGAGGATAGTTGGATGGTTTGCGTGCAGACAAGGAAAGTACCAGGTTGACACAGCAATCTAGCTTTTCCTCTTCTGTCTGGATGCCGGCCAAAGCGAAGGCTGACCCTGTTTAGCCCCCAGTTGTGCTCTGCTGTATATTTTAGTAGGGCTGTTAGCTAAGGAGTGAGGGGAAGGAACCCTGAAGCTAGAACTGGCTTTGAGCTCGGGCTGACTGCTTTCTACGTGAGGGATCATGAGTAGAATGAACCTCAGTTTCCCACAGTGTGAAGCAACATCATCAGGCCTTTACTTTTTGTGATGACTCAGCAAATTATATGAAAAAAAATACATTTTCCTTTTCACCTCTGACCCTTTTATTCTCACCTGTGCACATTTTTACAGATAGTAATTTTGATTTGATAAAATAGAATAGAGTCCTAAGTGGCCCTTCTTCCCTTGTGACTGTTATGAACATCAGTAGTTATGTCAGCAGAAAAGAGTGAAAGCTGAGCTCCTATTTTGCCCTGTCTTGTTTGAAGGAATTTTGCAGTTAAATCTAGGATGAGCAGTTAAGTATAGAGACTATTTCTGCAGATACTTGGGTTGAACATGCGTCTTTATATTCTAGCCTTTAAAGCCGCGCCCCACATTTCCCCTGTTTATACTTAGAACTCTGGAGCGTATCCAGGGAAAGCAGTGTTTGCTCCCTGCCTTCTTGGTACTGAGAGGCAACCCCGAGAACATATGTGAGGTCTAATGTCATAATCACAGCGCAGCAACGTTGTCATCATATCTGCCAGTTCACAACAGGCAGACTTTCCTACTACAGCTTTGAGCAATTGTGATTCATCAAGTGAAGCCCAGCTGGCACTAGAGTCTTTCAATGGCACCAGCAACCTTCTTTCCCCTGCTTTGCTCTTTCTGAGCCACTGCCATTTCCTGTTATTCTCCATCTAGCATTCAAGGTCCATTCCAGTCTGCTCAATGAAATGAGTTTTCTCTCCGTTCATGAGAATTCTTTTTGTTTACTGTTACTTTTTATTATAAGTGGAAACCAACCCCCCCCCCCCCCCCAAAAAAAAAAGTCAACAAAATGAGTAAAACCAGAACTTTGTGAAGAGATTAGTTCTTTTGTTCCACAAAGATCCTATACGTATCCTTCTGCTTACTCGTGTGTGGTCAAATCCATCACACAAACAGGACCAGGCAATGTGAGCAGTGCACATATTTTTCTGCAGGACTTCATATCCTCATATACTGAATGCTATTCTTCACATCTGCTGTTTGGTTCCTCTTGAACTTCTCGTGTGTGTTTGTCTTCTGATGAAAATAAGCTTCTTGGAAGGCAGAGACCGCATCTTAAGCTCTTCGGCTTTTCCTTTGCTATCAGAGATGCCCAGGGGCTGGTTGTATAGGGGATACTCAATAAGCATTGCCCATTTAATTGGGCATTTTGAGCCTGTAGCTTACTTAGATTGATGTTCTACAAATGCAGATGTCTTAGAAGAGTGATTAATTTCTTTATTTTAAATGCAGGCCATCTTTCTAGTGAAAGTGACATTGAGCAAGACAATTACATGTAAATTAATATTTAGAGTGAAGGAATGGATCCAATTGATGAAGGAAATTTGAGGGAGCCTATCACAGGCAGAGTGGCTGACACAGCCGACTTTGTAAGATGAAGAAGACAAGTATCAGAGAAGGAAAATGAAAGAGAACATCAACAAGAAAAGAATCCGGGAAAGGCACTTGGTCAGAGACCAAGAAGGCTGAGTGGTTGGAAAGTTTTTGATGAGTAAAATACAGAGAGTTAATTAATATAAAAGTTACTTAGGACAGGTGCTCCACTTCACTACAACAGAAGCCACAGTGGCTTCCGAAACTCCAAAAAGAGAGAGAAACTCTGTGGGAAATGAAAGAGAAAACATCTTCCTTGTCTGGACATAGTTGAAATATTTGGCTGCAAGAATATAAAATGCATGATAAAATACAAAACCTGACATAAAAGCAAAGACTTACTTTTTTCTCACCAGATTTGTTTCCTTTTGGATTTAATTACTTTCTTACGTCATTATCAGTATTGTTTTATAGCAAAGATTGATATTGAAGATATGAAGTCACCAGAGTACTTATCAAAATAATCATTTGAACAAGAACAGCAACAAATATGTTGTTTGTAGTCAGAGGCCAGGCCTTGGCTTTCTGCATTTTCAAATGAAGGGTGTTTGAATTTTGAAGTTCTTTGCCATTGAAAAGTGGAAAGATCAGAGCTTCAAACTGGAGGGTGAATTCCTAACTCCAGGTTATTGCCGCACATCCTGGGAAGCTGCCAAGATGGGCCTCTGCTCTGGCTGCTCCAAATTCTCCCCCAGTGAATTCACAGCTGATGGCTTTAAGCAGAGCACAGACAGAGTAACTGGCTCACACAAAATAAGAACCCTTAGAGGCTGAAAAAATGACGTACTCATCCTTTTTCACAACATGTTATACACATTTGCAAAGCACTCAGTAATTCCGAAGGCAAATATCTCCCCCTACGATCGATCGGCTTCATTGCGGTGTTTACAACATACTTTACCGCTCCCTATTAGCAACTGTTATGACTTCTGTTTACTCTCTCAAGTCTGCCTTACGTTCGTCATAACAGTAAATATCACTGACAGAAAAAAGACATGAGAAAATTGCTTTGTCATACGATTTTTTTTTTTGTCTCATAAAAGGTGTTATTAACATTTCTGCTACGTGTTCTTTAGACGTTTAAACATTAGTGCTATCCAAAGAAAATGCATTCCTGAGGGGTGTTTGGCCTGAAGTATATTCTCAGGAAGGTTTTCATCTTCTGAGCTTTATGGTTGGCAGAGTACACCAGTGCAGACTGGGCAGTGGTGAACTTAAGTAAGAGTACTAAGGACAGGATCCTCCTGCACTGGCTGTGGCCCAGCCTCTCTCTCCAGATGCATAGAGCTGAGTTGCCTAGAGATCCACCCTTCACCATACACGCTTCAAATCAAAGCACCAGTGTGAGCATTGTTCTCTCTTTATAGCTATAGAAACAGTGGCTCCGATGTAAAGATCTTAACTTAAGGTCCCAGGGAATGTTGAAATCAAGATAGATTCCAGTCTGCGCGATGGGAAAGCTGTTTCCTTACTTACCACATTCTTGCTTTTGTTGCCTCAATTCTAAAATTGGGAGAAAGAGAGCTATTTTAGTCAAATGAAATTAAACTTGTAATAATTTATTTTCCTAATTTGAAACTGGAAATAATTTGGGGTTAACAACTTTAGTATTAGTATTTAAAAACAGTATGTTACTTCTAAGTTTGTGTGTTTGGGTACTGGGATGTCTGATACTGTCATACAGCTTTCCATATTCTATATCCCCAAACCACACTCTTTTTTTTTTTTTTTTTTTTTGGGTTTTTCGAGACAGGGTTTCTCTGTGTAGCCCTGGCTGTCCTGGAACTCACTTTGTAGACCAGGCTGGCCTCGAACTCAGAAATCCGCCTGCCTCTGCCTCCCGAGTGCTGGGATTAAAGGCATGAGCCACCATGCCCGGCTTAGCCACACTCTTTAAAAATGGAACTTCATGGCTGTAGAGATGGCTCAGCAGTTAAGAACACAGGCTGCTCTTCTAGAGGTCATGAGTTCAATTCCCAGCAACCACCTGGTGGCTCACAACCATCTGTAATGAGATCTGATGCCCTCTTCTGGTGTGTCAGGGATAACATTCTCATATACATAAAAGTAAATAAATAAACCTTTAAAAACAAAACAAAATAAAAAACCAGAAATGCTTTAATTTGTAATGGCCATCTCTCAGAGGAAAAAAAACTTAAAAAATAAAACCATGCTGTGTTTAACCTGCAGTCCTTCAGATAATATGACGGTACAGTTTGGATGAATTCAGCTCATCTCACAGGAGCCCCAGCAACTTGTACTATGGTCTTACCCACACTGAGTGTTTGTCCCTGTATTGTGGCTACCCTGGGATATATGTTAGATGTGCTTTATTTTCTGATGTCTGTTTTGAAATTATACAAAATGTGTGTGTGCGTGTGTGTGTGTGTGTGTGTGTGTGTATGCAATGGATATATGGATATATAGATCTAGCTATATCTATCTCTGTCTCTGTGTCTGTCCATTCCCATTGCATTTCTCCTGGATTTTTGAGTGCTGTATATAGGGCACCACCAATTCTGTATTGTTAGTAGCTTTGGTGATTTTTCTTAGTTAATGTAAAAGCCACTGGTTAGTATAACTGGAGAATAGAAGTTGGTGCTTTCAATCTAGTATTTTCCCCATCTTGTATAGTTGAGAACCACGAGAAAAGCATGTATGGAAAATTATTAACACAAAGTGTATTTTCTAGATGACTATAAACATTTTCTCCTCTTTTGTATCAGTTAACGTTGAACTAGAGCAAACCGATGCATCACTTGAGCTCAGAAGCCGTTTTCTAAACGAGAGGAATTGGCTGGGGACTGTTTCACTAATAGTTACTGCCAGCAGCTGGATCCTGCATACAAAACACTTGTTCATGTTTTTCCTTGACCTGCTTTGACTGGGCCTGGTGCTAACTTGGTACTGAATGGGTTCAATCTGGCCTTTGGCAAGCATCATTTGGAGTAATGAATAGTATAACATCCAAAGGCTTAAATGCCCTGGCACTGCCCCTGTGTCAGTATGCTGAGCTAACCATGGCATTGTTCAGAATGAACGCCCTGGGTCTCTTTGGAAATAGAATCTTGGCTCACGGACAGAGGTCTGTGTACACACATTGGCCTTCTCTGTGCTCCTGCTATGGCGCTCATTCACAAGGAGACCACAGAAGCAGAGTTCTGAAGAGGTTCTTGAGTGCCTCTGTGTACACCCCAAAAAGGAGCTGATGGAAAAATGGTATAGACCTACATTTTTATTTCTGTGAATTCACATCAAAGGCTTCAAGAACAACCTCCCTAAACTGGAGAGCAGTGTTGACACTCACGGTTTCTGTTCCTCCAAATCTCTCACCGAAAGCTGTTTTAATCACAGATTTTTGCTGTGGAAGTTCTGATGTTCCAATTTTTTATGTCTACTGCTCCATCTGTATTTGTAGTGAAAGGTCTACATTTGTCTCAGTTCATCTCAACTCTGGGACTCGGGGGATCTCATGAGCACTTCTCCCTGAATGCAAAGACACGAAGGAAGGTTTTCAGCTCCCAAGACTGAACATGACATAACCACTTGCCTTCCTTTTCCAATTCTTCGTTTTAAAAATGGAATGTAAATTTCACAGTTAGAGTCTGTCAGAATGTACCTGAAGAATCTGGGCACATTTCCATCATAGAAAGTCACAGAAACTCCTTGATGTGGATATGTAAATCACGCGCAAGTGTGCATTTAAACTATTTTTATCCTGTGTTCCAAAACAAAATTGACAGGGTGCAGGTAGATAGATAGAACCATGGAAAGCTTTCGTTGTTGAAATATTTACGATTTTGATTTTTCACAAAACCATGATGAGATAGAAATGTAATGAAATAACTATGGCTGTTTGTTTAAACAACAGTTTGGTGAAGAGGAAGTAAGCCAACACAACCTGGATTAGTCATATGCATTGTGTCCTGGAAATTGACTTATCAGCTTTCCTTGTTGGTAAAGCAAACAAACAACCAAACTAACAACAGTTCTCATAAACTCCCCCAGCTGTTTTCCAGCAATTGGAGTTCTGTCATTCTACTGTAGCATCTGACTTAAGAGATGGAGACTCTCCGAACTCTGTGGTTTGTCACCACACCAGCTCTTACTGTCACCACACCAGCTCTTACTGTCACCACACCAGCTCTTACTGTGAGTAAAACAAAGCTGGCTTCACTGTTGACTAACTTGTCCTCACTAAAGGCAGGGCCGGATCGGAGAAAATAGGTTCCTACCACATGTTCCTGAGGTTGGTCCAAATAACACAGAGAAAGTCATTACAACACCTGCTAGATAACAAGTTGTTCATTTCATTAGCTAGTTTATCTATGCTGTGTGAGATAGAGGACTAGAACTCGGGGAAACTTCGAATTTCTTTGTGAATTGTTTACTAAAATAATTTACTTAAATTTTACATAGGTTGAATTTCGGCCACATAATGGGCATAAATGTTCTTTATTCCTTCTTAACAGTGAAGGAAATGTTAAATAAATATGTGTTGTGATAGAAAATTTGAATCACTGTGAATTCTGATCTCAGCACTTTTTAAAAACATATCTTTGCTATTTTACAGTATAGTGTTATTTTGAGGTCTTCAAAAGTAGGGTTTTGGTAAACACTCTGAGAACATTATGGATAAAAAAAAACACTTGGTCCACCCAGTGTGGACATGTGATGTTTGTTTGTTTGTTTGTTTGTTCTAAGTTTGTGATGCAGATCTGACTTTCGTAGTCAGGAGCTTGGGTACCTGCTTCAGCATCACGGATACTGGGATTCCAGATGTGAACTGTCACCTGGGACTTTATAATTTTCAAAGGTAGCCTTGCTGTGTAGGCTAAGCTGAGCTTTAACTTCTGACCGTCATGTCGACACTTTGCAAGTGCCAGGATGACAGCAGCGTCTACCTTTCAATAGTACTCACGTGTCCATGACAAAGCAAAGCTGGAGACATAAGCCAGAGAAGCTGAAGGTTCTTGTTTTTCTTCTTGTGCATTTGGTAGAGCTATTTCTTTAGAAGTTCTGAAATGCTTTGGTCTGTTCTTAGACCTCCAGCCCTGAGATAATCTAATGTTGAGGCAAATTTCTCATGGTTTACCAGACAGTTTTCTGTCCTCACTTCTGTCAATTTTGATATAAAGCTTCCAAATTCTAGCTTTTACATCCATGCAAATGGTCTGCAGTAGTTACCTGCAGGCAGCTTTGTGCTCTGAACCACAGGCCAATTTTCCCCTTGAAAGAACTTGTAAATATTGTCCTTCTGAATGAGTTGAAGAGATAGAGAGAGGATCTTGTCCATTAAACAAATGGGAGAGGGGTGGGGTACAGCAGAAGTCCCCACTTCCTTTTCTTTAGACAATGTCTACTGGTTACACAGTCATGTGCTTGTCTGGGGACCCTTTTCTTTTTTATAGGAAGCTTGATCGGGTAACAGTTTTCCACCCTTACATAATGACTATACTCACAGGTGTTCCGACAACTCTCTCGATACAAAATGTGTAGAGATACATGACTAATTTTACCATCCTGATCAGAGCGATAGTCTTATGACTTTTTTTCTAGAATGGATTTTCCCATGTGATTTACCCTTATTTCTTGATCATCTTACTAGACACAGTACACTCAATTTTTATAGGACTATGCGTGACAAAGCTCATGTTCTGACTGCAGGGATCGTGTCCTGTTGGTACCTGCCCTTTAGGAAACTCGGCAGTCAGAAATTAGGGACCTGGTTGTTTTATCCCTGTGTTACTGTCAGAGAACCCATAAGCAACCACAGAATTTAAGTTTTAGGTAGACATTTTATGTCATCATGTCAGAACAAGTGACCAGGACTTAGCAGTACGTGTGTCCCTGCATTTAAAGGAGCACATCTGTCCCTGAATTAAGGACTCTGAATCAGCATCCTGAAGGTGTGCTTTTTTGAAGTATTTAGTGTCTTTAAAAAACAACAGACATTTTCAATATACTTAAAATAAATAAAACAGAGATGCCCCATTGAGTCAAATATGTCAAATCTTACTGTATTTTGCTTACTCTTAGGTCCACCCACTTAATTCTTGAGGCCTGCAGATAATCTTTACAAATATAAATGCAACAAAATGAGTAAATCATAAAAAGATTTAAAAATTGGGCAGTGTAAGCTTGTGAATCCACAGGTAGGGAGAGAAGTCCTTCCAAGACACCAGAGTGATGTACTGTTTTGTCTTCCCCACAGGCCGCCCTCAGGGAGTATGTAGCAGGATAAGTTGCCTTCTCAGCTGTCCATAGTGAATCCTGCCAGGAGCTCAAAGGAAATCATTAGTCATTGCTTTGATGCTCCTGCCAGTGGCTTACTTCTCCAGAAGGTGCACTTCTACTTAGCAAAGAAACCCGGGTGGAGCTGTACCACTTACTTACCTTCTGGGAGAAAAGGACTAACATACTCATTTCTACAATTTCACTTTTTAAAAAAAATAGAGTGAAAGTTTAATTGGGAACAACATTGTAAGGGTTGATTATAAAATCTGAAATAAGGAAAATTTAAATATTTAAGAATTTTCTCAACAAACTGTCAAAATTGAATTTCAGTGTACGTTTCTTGAAGGAATACTTAGACTTAGGCATAACGCATTTATGTAGAGTTGCAGTCTTGATTAGTAAAGAAATCTTGATATGAGAAAACAATTTTTTAACTGTTAATGTATTATTTTTCTGACTCCGTGCTTTAGAAATGTTCCTATCCAGTTCTGTGGCTGTCTCTCTGAATAAGCACTTAAGGTTTCTATGTCTTTATGGATTTTGAAGATAGAAAAAAAGACACTAAAGTCAGCATATGGGTTCGGAGTTCCTTCATACTTGATAGCAAAGTAAGAATAGTCAAATTCTTTAAAAGATCAATTCTAATTACAAACAGAACGTACAATAATAGTTACTCCCTATTTTCAGTGTGTTCCTGTTAGAGAGTATTCATCCTGTGGGGATATAATCGAAAAGATATTTTGGGTGAAGACATTTAATGAGACCTGTAAATGACTCTTGGAGGTAGAAAGAAAGGCTGTACACTCGTGTAACATTAGGCTCACTGTTGAGTTACTGGAGTCTACTGTTCACTCCTCTCAGGACATCCACCTTTCCCTGCCTCAGTAAGGAGCATCAGAAAAACAATTCCAGACATAGATTGATCTAAATGAATTGGAGGAAGCTTTGTAGAGTTAGTCTTATCTTTAATCACAACAAATATTCTGTAATTTTAAACCAGAAATTAACATTAGATTCAATAAATTCGAGTATGTAAAACATATGGAACTAAAAACCACAGCATCTGAAGCCACACTTTTTCTCAGCCTAACAGATGGCAAAAAAGAAGTAAAGCCAATGTCACAATATGAATAGAGGAGTTTAGTCCCATTTTTTAGGCAGAGGTGTGTGGTGTTTAAGTTAACAAAAGGAAATATGTTGTTGTAAATTATTTTTACTCTTGCTAAACTAAGTATTTTATTTTGCTAACCATACATTTAAACTACATTATACTGTACAGAAAACATATTGAAAATTCAGAAGAATTCGTACATAGACCACAGTTGAACAGAAATGCATTTAATCAAATTGCACATGGAGAGAATTCATTGACTTCTGTTAGCAATGGATGGTTTCCTAGGACCCGCGCTGCTAATCCCCGTTAGATCTGAGGGAATGTGTACAGGTTTGTGTATAAGGTATGGGCAGAGCCATGATTCCTGATCCTGTCCTCAAGAAGGATATTTCACAAAGTATCAGAGAATAAGTGAGGTTTACATGAAACAAATAGCAGTGAGGCACATAACAACAAGAAATGCACAGTCAGGTCTGCAGTGCACATAACAAGAAACACACAGTCAGGTCTGCAGTGCACATAACAATGAGAAACACAGTCAGGTCTGCAGTGCACATAACAATGAGAAACACAGTCAGGTCTGCAGTGCACATAACAATGAGACGCACAGTCAGTCTGCAGTGCACATAACAATGAGAAACACAGTCAGGTCTGCAGTACACATAACAAACACACAGTCAGGTTTGCAGTGCACATAACAAGAAACACACAGTCAGGTCTGCAGTGCACATAACAAGAAACACACAGTCAGGTCTGCAGTGCACATAAGAATGAGAAGCATAGTCAATCTGCAGTGCACATAACAAGAAATAAACAGTCAGGTCTGCAGTGCACATAACAAGAAACACACAGTCGTGTCTGCAGTGCACATAACAATAAGAAGCACAGTCAGTCTGCAGTGGGCAGGGTGCTGGAGGAGAAGGGATCCAGGTGGACCTTCCACTCCAACATACAAGACCTGGAAACAGGAAAATGAGCTTTCTGTTGCTGTGATTTTGTCCTTTAAGTTAAAATGTATGTAGAATTACTCAAGAGTTTATTCAAGAAAGAGGCCATTTAAGCGTGGCAAACTTGCTGAAGTATGGGAAGGACCAATAACCGTTAATTACTGGTGGTGGTGGTGGGTTTATGTCCTGTGCCCTAGAGAGCGGATGCAGTGCGATGCCCTGTGAGCCTCAGCTCTCACAGCGATTGATGTGCTTGCTTAGCTTTCTCCTTATAGCCTTTCCAGGTTATGCATTGCACAGTTAAAGAAAAAAATCCTGCTTTGCCTTAGATGAGTAGTTGTAGATACTAAGACTTTTTACATTAAAGCTTAATTGATTTTAATAGCTTTCTTTTCAAGTTTGTTTTAAATGTTCCTCTACACTAAGGAAACAAACAGAAAGCAAAACTTGGGAGATGGGAGTTAATTCATTGGTTATTTTAGCACATGGATAAAGAGTATAGTTTTGTATTATTGTTTATCAGTCTTCAACATACAGTCAGGTTTTTGAAAACTCCAGATGTACAAAACCCCTCATGGAATAAAATTGCAAGGCATGTGTCTCTGTCCTGGAGGCAGAGGATGCTAAAGTCTCTTGCAATAGGCAACTTTAGTCAGAGCCTCTGATAATTTATTCTCAGAGGGTTAAAAAGTTCACCTGGGTAACGTTCTCCTGAGTTCAAGCTGTATACCGTCACAAGGACAAGCTGCAGGAGGCACAAACATGTTTTTCCAGAGAGTCATAAAAACAGTGAATTGTATGTGGTACATCTAGGAGGAGCATGAAAACAGTCCAAGAACAATTTGTTGTTTTGAGGAAATTGTGTTTACCTCACTCATTCTTGTTTTTTTTTGGAGGCTCGGGGTGCGGTGAAGTACTCCTTTCTTGGACCATGTTCTGACCAACAGTGGAGTCAGACTCCAGTTCCTAAGTAAAACTTGGTCCTGCTACCAGAAAGACTGGTGCACAGTGTACAGACTGTGTGTGAGGCACTGCAGATCCACAGTGCACAGTGTACAGACTGTGTGAGGCGCTGCAGATCCACAGGGCCTACAGCAGTGTGCCTACTGTGTGTAGGGCCTACAGCAGTGTGCCTACTGTGTGTAGGGCCTACAGCAGTGTGCCTACTGTGTGTAGGGCCTACAGCAGTGTGCTGCTTTAGAGTCTTGTGTGGGGCCGTGAATGCCAGAAGCTGCTCACAGTGGTACCAGGCAGGGCATAAGAGAGACAGGATTACAAGTCCAGAGAGAAGAGGTCAAGAATACTCCGTGGTAAAAGTCACAGACAGAAGTTCAAGGGCAGAGCAATGTCTGGAAGAGGTCAACAAGATTTAGTTGATAGGTGTCTGCAGGGTTTTTTGATATGAATGTCTCTGCCAACCAGAGCAAGAAATGTCCCGATGAGATCAAGATAGAAAGCATAAATGGCTGGTTCATCCAAGCCATTCACACCCTCAACTATAGTCAAGAAAACATATATTTCTAGCATCTTACTGTTAAGAGAATTACCATCTGTAGTATTTTAAAATAGGTTTACTTAAAAGAATATTGCATCACAGTAAATTTCACTTAAAAATCTCACCCTGAAAAAAATGTGTTACCTAGATTATACATGTTACATTATAATATTATGTTATTATGTATATTATATTGTTATTATCTCCTTTAATATGAAAAGTGAAAGAATGAAGTACTGTCTATTGCTATGTTTAAAGTTATGTTTGCTAAGATCAAAAGATTATTTGATTGTGAGGGCATTATTGCCTTCATAGCTAATCCACACTGAAGGCAAGTGTGAGGAGGCAGGGTCGAGATGGAAGGAGTTCCTGGGAAACCGACCTTCAATCCTACATCTTGTGTCTGCCCCTCTCCATCACTCTCACTGTCCCCGGCTATCATGCTTTGGCACCACCATAGCAGTTCAACATGTTTGTACCTTGCCATGAGTGGCCTCAAACCTCCAACACAGACAGAAATGGATGTTTTTCACCTCGGTCTGATTCATTTTAGGCATTTTTTTATAGGTAACTAACACAGTGAGTGGATCAAACCAGGCAGGCTTTTGGAGCAAGTTTTGCCTGTTGGAATAATCTTCCTGATGAAATAGACTTACTCTTAGTTTCTTGTGGCTCCCTCCCTGTTGCAGGCCGGCTCTCCAGTCAGGTGGCTCTCTGCAGCCATGGTTGACCCTGAAGGAGTCATCAGCTAAGGCTGTGTGCTGCCCCTAAGTCAGTGAGCCGGGCTCCATGCGTGAAGGGAGACTATATCTATCTCCATCCCAGTGCATCGTAAGCCTACACTTAATTGACTGAACTCTTTTCCTATCTTAACATTGAGTTGAATTATCTGTATGACAAGCAACAAGAGCAACTCACACTCATTCAGTCAAGGACTTAACTAGTTCTTGTCAATAATCTCAGAAATTGAGTAGGTTTCAGATTTTTCTTAATTCTGCAATTCCAGCTCCATCCCCTGGGATGTTTCATTACTTGATTCTCTTTGATGAATGGGCCTTATTCTCTGGTGTGACCAAGTACAATGATTCTCCACCTCTATAGCGTATGATCTGTAGCAAGACGGAGACTCTGTTGTTAGGCAGTCTATACAGACTCAGCCTTGATGTAGGTCAGAGTAACAGGTCTAGAGAAGGCTAAGTGGCTAAGCCTAGACTCCACCCTCTACTCTTGGGTCTAGGGTGGATTCATCTGCTAGGTTCCCGTGGCCTGCAAGTAGATGCCAGGCAGGGCTTGTGAACTAGGGAGAGGACGATACCTAGAAATCATGAGACAGAGTTTGGGATAAACACCTCTGGCCTTCGGGCTGCTGCATCGGTAGTGACTGGCAGTGCTCCTTGGCCTTTGGCTGTTGCTTGGAGCGAAACTTAAACTTGTTAGCTGTAAAGCTGTCTCAGCTTTGGGCATCCACTTGAGGGAGGCAGGGCACAGGACTGGTAATCAACACTTGAAATTGATGTTTGACTTTCATCTTGTCTGTTTTGTTCTGGTTTACCTCCGGGTGAAGATAATAATGAGGAAAAATGAGGAATCAAGGAGTTTAGATAATTCAAAGTGTGGGCACAGTTAGGAAAAGGAACACAACTCACTCCCCCCCCCCACCCTCCAGCTGCATTGAGATGTTTACCACTGTAGTGAAGTGCTCGCTGTGTTCATCCTGGGGACCTGCTGTATGCAAGGGAACTAGACCCTAGGAAAGTTTCAATTGCTTGCCAGAGTTTATTTTATTTCATTTTTGTAAAGTGACAATGCTTGATTGCCATGCCTATGCTAAATGGTTAAGATTGCAGAGTGACACTTATTAATTATACCAGATTTCTAGTTTTAATTAGAGACTCTCTTCTGAGACTAAACCTTTTACCATTAGGCTGGTTGAAACCTGTGAGATAAAAAGGGAGAGTTCTTTCAGAAAATTATTTACATGATTTTAATTAATGATTATAATCTCCATGGTCATTTGTGCAAAAGAGCATTTAATCCCGTAACCACTTTTCATAATTTGCATTTTGCAAAAATATGTTGGCCCTGCAGGCTTACTGTCTTTCAGAGGTGTGTGTGTGTGTGTGTGTGTGTGTGTGTGTGTGTGTAACATGACAATTATTTTAGGGAAGTTTTATTTTGTTCCTCTCACAGCCCCATTTCCTACCTTAACACCTGTTTCTCATGCAGAGCAAACCAATTGGCAGAAAAGTAAAATTTGCTTTTTTTTTTCTTTTTTGCCAAGACAGAACATAGCCCTTGGCAAGGTTACCTTTGAAAACAGTTTTTTTCCTGCAGAGACCCTATACAAGCAGCATCGCTGTTGCCAGGATCCTCTTCCTAATGAAGGGTCGCAGACGCTGTGTTCTTTCTCATTGCTTGAGGCAGGAAG
The DNA here is from genome assembly GCA_902729485.2 of Mus minutoides. Classification (NCBI taxonomy): domain Eukaryota; kingdom Metazoa; phylum Chordata; class Mammalia; order Rodentia; family Muridae; genus Mus; species Mus minutoides. Next base: position 1,561,865 of record LR749797.1, read on the forward strand.
CACGGATGTGTAGTGTTTCTTCTGAGAAAAGACACTCCTGCTTTTCAAACAGAAGCCAGCAGTTTAACCTTCCAGGAGGAAGGTCAGCGTTAACTTCTATTGATAATACAGAAGAAAGCTACTTTATAAGAATATGAAAGATGAGTTTTTTTGCTAAGTAGAAATGACTAAACACAGTGAATCTTAACACCTTTTTAATGAGAATACTCCAGAACTCTTTTATATTTCCAAAATTGCTATTCCCCTCCCCTCTTATTGATTAGATGTACGCATTGGTGGAGACTTGGTAAGGACTCCACGTGTACAATGATGTATTCTCCCTCATATATGACTTCATGGTTTTTAGAGCAGATACATACCTCACAAACTTTTAAAAGGTATCTATGGATTTTTTTTCATAAACCCTGAGATTGAAGGTTTTTTTTTTTTTTTTTTAACAAGTTGGAGAATCGTAGAGAGCAGGGGGAAGGGAGGATGATCTTCCTGTGTGCCTGGTGAGACAGTCACTCCCTTAACGTCTGTTCTCTGTGGGGAATGGGCAAGCCATTAAGAAGCTTGCTTTATTTCCCTCATGCTAAGTGATGCTTTCCACAGTAAAGATTTTTCAGATTTCATCCCTACTTAAACATTGATTACTTTTCCACTTTTTTCCTTATGTCTTTACCCATCCTGATCAATTTCCTAAGCTTTGAGCAACACTTCTGTATAAGCTTGCATTCCTATACAATGGTGAAATAACTAATTGTTTATTCTGCTAGAGCCTTGCGCCTCTGTGTTGCACTGTCTGAATGGTGGGACCTTTGACATCAGAGCATAGTGAGAGGGCCATAGGTCACTGAGTATGTACAAGCCTGTTGCTTTTTCTTGAGACCCTAGGCAGGCTGGAGTGACTCTTCAGGTTTCATCGTAGGGTGTAATGTCTTCCTGCATTCATTCCACCTTTGTGGTTGTCTACCAAGGAATGAGTAGTTCAGTCCATGACGCTGGATGTCTCAGCTGGTCTTCAGTGTATGCCAGAATTCTAAGAAGTGGGCTCTGCAGGCAGTGAAGGAGTGACTTGCCAGTGAGAGCGAGACAAGGAGGTAAAGAGACCAAGCTTCCTTCTTCCATGTCCTTTATCCAGGCTGCCAGCAGAAGCTTCGGCCCAGATTACGGGTGGATCTTCCCCTGTCTAAGATCCAAATTAGAAGTGGGCCTTCCCACTTCAAATGAATTAATGAAGAGAAAACCCCTCACAAGTATGCCTAGCCATTTGCATTTTTGTGAATTCTAGTTGCAGTCTAGTTGACAGCCCAGAGTAGCCCCCACACGTCCCATCAGGAGGCTCTCACCGGAGCTGAGCTGGCACTGCCGCCATGGCCAGGAGCCTACAGAACAGACAGAGGTGTTTACCCAGCCTCAGCTACTTTATTATGGTTACAGAGCATGAATTAATGCAGCCACATTCTTCTTTTCTTAGAATACTACTTTAGAACAAATACTTTTTCTCCAATCCCTCATAATTTGTCACATGTTTTAACTTTCTAGCAAGTGGAATTGCTTTCCACATTGTTTCTAGTTTTAATTACCCCATTTTAATTATTATTTTTGATTCATAATAACATCTTTGTGGGGACTGTGTGACTATATGTGTTAGATAACAATGAATGGTGGGAATATACTGCTTTCAAAGTTCCTGACACATATACACTTAGTTTTATGAAAACTGGTGAACATTTTCTTGCATTAGCAGCGAGCATTTTATTAATATTATGTCTCCTCAAATTTTTATTTATTTATTTATTTATTTATTTATTTATTTATTTATTTATTTAGTTGAGACAGGGTTTCTCATGTAGCCCTGGCTGTCCTGGAACTCATTCTGTAGACCAGGCTGGCCTCGAACTCAGAAATCCGCCTGTCTCTGCCTCCCAAGTGCTGGGATTAAAGGCGTGCGCCACCACTGCTTAGCCTTCCTCAAATTTTTATATTATTAGCAAATCCACATCGAGGAAACCTCTATATACCCGGAAAAACCACAGTACCAAAGTATTTAAATGTAAGCTTGTTGTCAATGAATAATGTTCCAGTGTTTTAACTTAAAAAGAAATAAACCAAATGTCTTAGTTAAGATTTCTTTTCCTGTGATAAGATATTGGGACTAAGTTTGAGGAGGAAAAGGTTTGTTTGGCTTATACTTCCATATCACATTTGGTTCATTATCAGAGAATGTTAGGGCCAGGACAATAGGCACACGTGTTGGCCTTGGGGGGATGCTGGTTACCAATTTGCTCAGGATTGACTCCACCCATAGTGAGCGGCTAGATCCCCACAAACTTGGCTACAGGCCAGTCTTCTGAAAGCATTTTCTTAGTTGTGATTCCCTCTTCTCAAATGCCTTTTTTTTGGGGGGGGGGGTAATGATGGTAGGGAATCAGGTTGACAAAAAAAAATCAGCTGGGATATCATATGTTAAATATATACCTATTATTCCCCTCAATTCTCAGGCTCAAGTCCTGTTGTGTTTAGTAGACATTGCTTCCTTGGTGTCATGTCAGTCACTTCTGATTCTTACAGTCCTTCTGTCTCTTCTCCCCAGACCTCTGAGCCAGCAGGGGACAGCTCTGTTGAAGACATCCCATTTAGTACCGAGTGTTGTAAAGTCCCTCCCTCCCTGCATCATGCCCAGCTGTGGGTCTCGCTGTCAGTTCCCACCCACTGCAAGAAGCTTCTCTGAAGTGAATGGAGAAATGGACTGAACTGCATCTCAGCCCAGTGTGACCCCAGGGGTTCCCTGTAGACAGTGTGTCTGTAGACTGCCGCAGACTCAGGAGTGAAGGTGGGCAAGAGAGAAAGGGCAGTTGGAAATACATAGGGGACCCTGGGTCCACACCAAGATATAGAGTCCCCAGAGAATGGAGGTAGGTTGGGAAGGGGGTGAGGGGCTCCTTCTGGCAGTCAGTGGTGTCAAAAGTCTATGTGGAAAGATAGCTAGCTCTATTGTATTTCTACAGGAAAATAAGGCTTGAACTATAGTTATTCCTTTTTTAAAGCCTCATTTATTTAATCGGCAGTTACATTTACTTAGTTTTAGCTTTTCTCAGTTATGTTTGCTTTAAATCCTGTTTGTTCATTTGCATCAGCCATATCACTGTTTCTCTGAGATCTATTAAATAACTCAGGTGCCTGCAGTCAGTAGGTGGTGGTGTTCAATTCTCTACAAAGTGCTGTGCAATATAGAAGCACCACGCTTAATATCTGCCTCCCTACCTTGTTTCTTAATTGGCTCTGTGCTCTAGGGGGCATTAGGGTGAAGTGAACAACTGTGCGGGAACAACATTCCATTCCTGGAACCCAGTCAATTAATCACACAGCACATTTCAAAGGAATTACTGCTAAGTAATTGTTGTATAAATTAGGCCCATTGCGATTGCTGCGTAGTAAACAAGGTACANTATCTGCCTCCCTACCTTGTTTCTTAATTGGCTCTGTGCTCTAGGGGGCATTAGGGTGAAGTGAACAACTGTGCGGGAACAACATTCCATTCCTGGAACCCAGTCAATTAATCACACAGCACATTTCAAAGGAATTACTGCTAAGTAATTGTTGTATAAATTAGGCCCATTGCGATTGCTGCGTAGTAAACAAGGTACACACTTGGCTTCTGCAACCCTCAATACTTACAGGCTCTCTCCCTCTAACCCCTGTGAGATAATCCTTAAAACCTCATTGCTGGCACCCACAAATAACTATTCATTTTTCAAAATAATCACATTGGTTATGTTTTCCCCAAGAGAGCCTATAATTACACATTTAACTTTTTAAAGCCCAGGTTAATAATGATGGGATTTTTGAGTTTGAAGGTATTTTATTTTTCTCTAATGACTTTCTCTGGTCCTTGTATAATACTGAGATAATATAAAAGTGAGTAAAGAATTCTTCCCATTTAATAGAATTAAAGCTCCACCCAGTGGTTTTCATCACACCAGATACATCAATTCTGTTTTCATTTTTAACTAGAAGCCAGCAGTTATATCTTGAGCTGTTTATATTCCAGGAATATATCCAACTCTCTATAAAGGACTCTTCTGGAGAGTGGTCTAGAATCACTTTGCCTCAGCATCATCCGAATTATTTTTCCACATCCTGGTCAGAGCTGTCAATAGCTGCCTCCCCGTTCTCATGAAAGGAAGCACCCAGATTTCTAGTCGGGATTCTTAATAAAGTTCGCTGCAGTTGGATGGTGTTAGAGCATGTACATTCTTTTATTCCTATATCACCATTGCTCAGATACCAATGGTGTTGAGCCTCAGGTTTCTAAGATAAGAACAACAGAACCAAAACAGAGCAAAACCATGATGAGGGGAACTCACTGAAGTACAGCGTTTATTTCCTTTGTGATCCACTGTTGCATAGGTTCCCATCCTGGTGGGCAGCACAGCAGCAGGCAGGCAGGGCACTGCAACAGCAGCCAGGAGTGCAAACACTAGGCAGAGAGACACCTGGGGATGGCATGGGGCTTCTGGAACTTCAAAACCTTAAAGCCTGCTTTAACAACTCACCTCCTCCAACAAGGCTAAACCTTCTAATCCTTCCTAAACAGTTCCATCAGCCTGGGACCAAGTATTCAAACTTATAAGCCCATGGTTTATATTCCCATTCAAACCACCATATCTCATTAATGACTATGATACAGACCGATCTTGTCTAGAGGAAGACCAGATCATAGGGATGTAGGGCTTCCTTCATGGTTCCAGGCTGTAGAAAAATATTTTTGTAGGACTAGAAAGACACAGGAAGAAAGTAGGGCTAGAATCTTGCTTTCCACTTTTCGGAATGAGTTTTCCTTTCCATGAAATACTGTAATTGGCACTAGTACATTAGTCCAATGGGAATTTCTTTTGCATTGAGCAGATGCTGACTGGATTAGACACATCTCCCTGCATTTCCATAGAACTCAACCTGATAGAATTCCTACTTGGCCATTGCTTGATATCCATCTCTATGGAAAAGTCCTGTCTTGACTGTTTCTTGACAGTCTGGCAGTTAAGTGAGTAGGGATGTCGGTTACTTTTTCTGTTGTAAAAACAAAACCCACCATGAGCAAAGCAGCTCCTAGAAGAGTTTCTTTGGGCTTCTAGTTCCAGATGGTTCAAGTTCATGATGGTGGGGCCAAGTCAGCAGCAGCAGGCACTGCAGCTAGAGCAGAAGCTGAGGCCTCGTGCTGTGAACCACAACCGCAAAGCAGAGAGAGCCAGCTAGGAACATACACATTCAAATGTCCACAATACAGAAGACTCTCACTCCAACTACCACAGAGGGTATGTGCCAAAGGAAGAGCAAACAAACAGGCAGGCACGTCGCAGATCCCTGTTTCTGAAGTGAGGAGTCCTTTATTCCACTCTTGTGGGTCATTTCTGCCGTTTGCATCCTGAGACTGTCCTTATCTGCCTGTTGCTCACACTCGAGTTTCTAACAACTGTCTCATTCCAACATAGTGTCTTAACAGCTCCAGAGACTTTACAAGAAGCTTCTGTGATAATCGTAGCTCTTTATGTTTTGCCAAATGATCTCTTTAAAACTTAGCCGCATAAAACTAAATTGGTGGAGGAAATGACAAAGATGTTGGCTTTTAAACACACGGAATTCTAAGTGAAAACCAAAGCCCTCGGAAACAAATAAGAATAAATATCAAGAAAAAGCCCAGCAGTGCCCGGGAGGCATGTGTGCGTCCTTCTGGCAGCAAGACACTATAACACCATGCGAGGACAGCACAAAGCAGGCATGGAGCTCAGTCTGAGGCTGCCAGAGGAAAATGTGTCTTTCTGTAGGAGAAATTTGGCAAATTCCGATTCTGCAGAAGTTGTGTAGGATGAAAGCCCAAAGTGTGCCTTTAATTTAAGAAATCCTGTTATTTAGGCAACTTTAGTGGAGTTTTACTCTAAAAGGTAGGATGTAGAAGAATGTACAAAAATTTTAAATCTAATAAAATAGACATCCTCACAAAAGGGACACACATACACATACACGTAGTGTACACACGGGCCGTGTGTTCCACCAGTCCCAGCTTAGAGGACCTTGACTTCAATACGACAGTCCGTGACATACTCACAACCCTTGCCTTGGACATTGAAGACGTCCTCGTCTTAAGGAGACTCGGGCGGCCCCTAGAATTTGACTTTTAATGTAGGGATGAGTAAACAGAAGACAGGGAAGAAGGGCTGCCCTCTGCATGACTTAGTTTACACTCACAAGGGCACATGCGAGTGTGACGGGAGGTGCTCTTAGGGTTTAGGAAACAAGTTTTCATTCAGTTGTTTGTTTTTGAGGTTAGTATTTAATTACATTTCTCCATTCCTTTCCTTCCTCCAAACTCTCCCATATACCCCTCTCCACTCTCCATCAAGTCCATGGGCTCCTTTTCACTAATTGCTATTGCATGCCTATAGGTATGTGTTTACATACATGTTCCTAACTGTTGAGCCCATACGGTGGTATGTGTTTTCAGGAGGGATCATTTGGCCCTGGCTAACCAGCTGGTTGCTCTTCCCTAGAGAGGACCACTTTTCCTGTTCCCTGCTTTACCCCGTTTCTATGGTTCTTTGAATAAGGCTGGGGCTTCTATTGGGATGGTATGTTCACTGTGACACCCTCACTTGGCTGGTAAGTTGGTGGGAATATGAGTTTAACTTCTGACATCACTAGGAGATATGACATCCCAGCCAAGTCCCTGGTCCTCTGGCTCTTGCCTTCCCGTCTTCATCTTCTGCCAAGTTCCCTGAACCTTAGGCACGTGAGCATTTCATGGATATATCCACTGGAACTTGGCTGTCTAAATCTGCATCTTGGTTGTGGTTTTTCTGTACTGGTCTTGCTTTGATACAAAGAACAGTTTAGTAAGTATGTTTTGAGAACCAAAGAAAAGAGTAAAAGAAGAAGAAAGGGAGCAAATGGGGACAGGAGGAGGAGAAGGGTAGGGGAAGGGAGGAAGGAGAGTGGAGGACTGAGAGCTTTGGAACTAAGATGGTATCAGTGTGACTGATGAAGAGTGGATGGCCAGCACGCGTTCCAGCCGCCCTCACAGTGATAGTTTCTGTTCCGTGTCTACTTTGAAATAAGCTTACCAGACATAGAACACAAATGGAGCCTTAGATTGTCAGTTGTTCTGTTCTGAAGTGGATTGTTCTGCCATTACAGAGCATTATACCTCAGAGACCATACGGATAGGTAAAATGTGGTAAACTTGAAATCCTCAGACCTGTATTCCTTGTTTGGAGATGTGCCTTGAAGCCTCACGCATGGCAGTCAGGTCACGGGCTACACTTGGGTAGTGCACTGATTTAGCACCGAGGTCATGCAGTAGTAGAGCTGGGCCTCAGTGGTGGAACTGAGGAAGTCCTTACTCTTGAGAGTTTTGGTCTAAAGTGTTTGAGTTTCTATGTAACTGAAGCAGCATTTTCAATGTTAAGAAGCCTCAGTTATTCAGCTTATTAAATAAAATGTTTCAGACATTCTCTATCTGCTTTTTCAGCAAAATTATGCACTATCTAGGGTTCATATAACTGAGCTCGTTCTTTGAGGATTGCCTTTTATTTCCAGGAAGGTGCTTCCTTAAAGCCACACTGAAGTGCAGGCACAGCGTGGTGATTGCTCTGGGTTTGGACCTCAATGTTGGAGGACTTTATGGTTTGCTCACTCTGGAACTAGTCAGCCTTAAATTATCTCCGCTCCCTCGTGCAGATAATAAGGACCAGAGTTAGAGGAAGCTGTCCGAAGCAAACTCTGTGTTTTAATTAAGTGATGTTAACTTCAATATATCTCTGTTGTTAGAAGGGCTGCGATGTTAGCAGTTGAGGTCGGTGTGTCCTAATGGGTTTACCATAACGAGCTCTGTTTGATTTACTCAATAGCTATGGCAGGAACACAGGCAGCTGCTTCTCATTCCCTGGCTCCAAAGCATTTGTCCTGATATGGTACATCCTGATTAAGTCACCTCTGTTGACTTCTCATTTTCTGTAATTTTCTTTCTAAATGTTGTGATGAAAAGGTCTCTGGGTTTCTCAGCATGAAAAATAAAACTTTAAGTAATAGAGACAGTCTGTTAAGTACCTTCTAATAATGAATGTTTCTGAAGACTGCAGTGACTTTTAAGAGCTTTGTACACTTCTTAGAGATGAACACTGTCCTCATGAGAACTGTCAGTGCCCTAATCGAAGTCTTAAGACTGTGTGTGCCATTGGCGCTTAGCAAAATTTAGCATTGCAGGACCTATGTAGGTATAATGAAATGACACAGAAACTTCTGATGAGGTTTTTGTTTTTACTGTTTTGTCTTTTGTTTGGTGTGTGAATGTATGTGTGTGTGTGTGTGTATGTGTGCATTGCTGTGTGTAGGTGTGGGTGTTGTATAGTGTGTATGGGTGTTGTATAGTGTGTGAGGGAGAGAGAGAAAGAGAGAGAGATGTGATGTGTGTGTGTTCTATTTGATGTTAGAGATTATATGTGAGTCTCATGTATATTAGGAGGTGAATTACCACTGAACTATATACAGCCTTGGCCTTCTGAAAAGATTCTAATATTTATAGATTCATTTGCAAATCAACACATTTAGCAAATACTTGTATTTAAATACCATAACTTCAAAGTATTTTAATTTTATATATATGCCATGTATTCAAACAAGTGTCTTAGGACAGTGTCATGGTTTGAATATGAGTGGTCCCCATAGGCTCAGATATTTGAGGGGTTAGTCATCAGGGAGTGACAATATTTGAGAAGGATTAGGAGGTGTGGCCTTGTTGGAGGAATAGTGTCACTGGGGGGTGGGCTTTGAGGATTCAGAAACCTATGCCAGGCATAGTTTCTCTTCCCTCTTTTCCCCCTGCCACCCCTCCCCCACCCCTCCCAATTGTGAATCACGATGTAGCTGCTTCTCTAACATAACATTGTGCTTCTGCCGTGAAGATAACGAACTAAACCTCCCAAACTGTAAGCAAGCAAGTTAAATGCTTTCCTTTATAAGCCTTGCATGGTCATGGTGTCTCTTCACAGGAGAACAGTCACTCAGATACCAAAAGGAAGCCACTAACTTAGAGGAGACAGTTTCTGTATGAGACTATTTCTACCAACCCAGGGAGTGTCCTCTATCTTCAAGATATTTTTAGGTCCTCAGCACTGTAACCTTATTTTCTTTCAGGCATCTGCGTGGGGCAAGTTTTGAAATGACAGCCATCAGCATTAGGAGTCATCAGCTCTCATTTCGTCTCCCCCCAGCTGTTAGGGGCATGGCATCTTTTGAAACGAAGGAGGAAAAAAGATTTAGTTTAGGAGGAACAAAAAGAAGCCTGACTTCCTCCCTGGTTGGGCAGCTCTCACTTGAATTACAGTTTCTGGCTCTCTAATGAGTACCATTCTCCTTGTCACTCTCACCTGAGCTTGTGTTTCTGTTTCATGCCTGTTGTGGCAAAACATGTACATGAAAATTTATTAATACATACAACAAAAAGTAGCCTTTAATAATTATTTCCTCCCGAAATTGAAAAGTCCCCTTTTTTTGCACGTGTGTGCACTTGCACACTCGTGCACTTCACACATTTCTCATTATCTTCTTTGACTTAAATATATGTACTTCACATTCATGTTTTCAAAATAAAATATGCATTCTTGTGTAGCCTAGACATAGACATATGCTAACTTGTTAAATTAACTCTAGGTCTCCTAATTAGTTTTTCTCCCTGCTTATAGAAATAAAAATTTTATTTTGCAGAATACAAATTAAAAGAAGAATAATTCATAACATTCTAAAGTTCATCTAGATGACAAAACAATGACTGGCCATATCCTCCCCCCCCCCCCCCCCNTTAGAGCCATTTACCTATGGCAGGATTTTTCCCTCTATTTTTCTTTTACTGAAAATCATTTCTTTTTTGCATACAGTATATTCTGGTATGGTTTCCCCTCTCCCAACTTCTCCAAGTTTCTCCCTCACCTTTTTTCCCATCAGAATTTGCATCCTTTCTGTCTCTCCTTGGGGGTGTGGGGAAGATAATTAAGTAAAATGAGATTACCAATCAAAATAAACCGGAATAGGACAAAACAGAGAGAGAGAACGAGAGAGAGAGAGAGAACAAGAGACCACCAGCCCTAGCAAAACCTTTTGAGACAGAGACTATCAAATGATGTCATTGAGTTTGCTTTGCTTTGACCATCTACTTCTGGGTATGGGGTCTGCTTTTACGAGTGTTTGCTGTCCCCAGTGAGTCTCCCTTGGAGAAAACTGAGTTTTCATTTGCAGTGATTATTAGTTGGAGGTAGTTAGGGATGGCGGCTTGTGTTCACTTCTCTCAGCGCTGGGACTTCATCTGGTGCAGGCTTGTGCAAGAACTGTGCATGCTGCCACAGTGCCTGTGGTTTCTATGTGCACCATTGATGGTGTGCTTAGAAACCCTATTCTCTTCATACCGTCCATCCTCTTAGGCTCTTAGACTCTTGGATTCCTTTTCCACAAGCTTTCCTGAAATCAGAGGAGAGGGCTTTGGTGTAGACATGCCATTTAGGACTAAGTGCTCACTCTCAGTATACTGTCCAGTTGTGAGACTCTGTATGTGTTTACATTTGCTGCAGAAGAAAATTTCTGATGATGGCTGGTTGAAATACCGACCTATATGTATGTATATGTACGTGAATGCCATTAGGTCTTGTTTTATGGCTGTATTCTGGTAGCAGAACCAAACTGTTTTGTTTTTCCCTAAGTCCCTGACATATCTGTCCTGAGATTCTTGGCCAACTGAGCACTGTCAGGGATGAGTTCCCATGAAGTCAGCCTTAAATTCAACCCCATATTGGTTGGTTACTCACAAGTTTTGTACCACTAATGCAGTAGCATATCATTGTGGATTGAAGAATTTGTAGTTGAGTAATTTTTCCTTAGCAGAGTGGTTACCTTCTAGTACTGTGAATGCTATAGTCCATAGGGCTGAAGACTCTAGGTAGGCCACAGCTTGACCTCTTCTAATTCAAGCAAGCAAGCAAGCAAGCAAACAAACAAACAAAAAGGCAAATTGTCCGTGCTGCTGACACTGAACGGTAGGTAAGCTCTACTACAGAGCTCCATCCTAGCAACCCTGAAGAGAGAGTCACTCAGCAGATGCGGGTCACACAAAACCAAAAGAGGTTAAGATGAGCTACTAAGATGAGCGTTTACCGAAGTTTATCTGAATACTAATTCTTAGGATACATGTACTTCTTATTTCCCATAGCCTTGCCTCTAACGCTTAAGAAAATAAAGAGCTAAAGACGACATGTGCAGTGGCTGCTTCTGTGCAGGCAGGTGCTCATCTGACAGGGTCTCCTGGAGATCTCTCTTCTCTACAAATCAGGCAGTGTTTGAGAGTTCCCATGCTGGATGTATTTTCACCATGCCCTCAGCTATCCCCGAGTCCAAGATTGATATTTTCCCTCAATTTTATTTTGACCTAAGCCAGTGTTACCACTATAAGTGCTATCCTCCAGGGATCCACTGCTCCATTAGCATAAGCCTTCACTTTGGATTAAGACTTTTCAAAAAATGTCTGCTGGCAATTAGAACTATATATATTTTATTGTTGTTAAAAAATACTATTTTTTTCTTTTTTTTTTACTAGCTTTAACAAAAACATCTTTGACTTAAAGTATTTCAAAATAATTGAGTTTTGATAATTTACTAAAATGAATATGTCAAAATATTTAGTTGCTATTAAACATTCTATATATTCTTTAATTAATGCACATTTTAAAGTGAACACATTAGGTCACACAGCCAAAAAATGAACAAGTTTATGATATTTTAGCATGCTGAGTAAAATGGTGAGAAGTGACAGATTGCTGTCTTCAGTTTGTTCTCTTGAGTTCCATAGTCTGTCTGGGCAATGAGGGGATGTGAAATGTGGGCCCACATAGTCCAAGGGCATCATAGACTAGCCACTAACCATCAGGATGTGTCCAAGCATGGTCAGTAGAAGAGGAAGCTCCCACTGAAGAAGACACAGATACATAATTAGATCTCACTGCATAATTGGTTAGACTATAAAGTATACATCAGAACTATACTCTTAATGCTAAGTCCTTAGTTTACCATTGACTGTATTTTAATTTCCCCACAAGTGACAGATATTTACCATTGTAAATGAATTCTTTTTTTTCTCCTGCCTGAATGACCCATCATATAAGGTGGACTTATGGTATTTAAGAAATACAGAGGAGCAAACCTAAGTTTTGAGGCCTGTACCTTTTTACACTTACCCTATAACCTTAAGGAATTAAGCACAAAATTATGAATAGGAAATCTATTCTAAAGATGCTGTGGTCTTAAAGGAGTTGAAATATCTTACAACAATGTATGAATAGAGCAAGAGATGGAAGCTGAGGATGCATCCTAGAATAGAGTGCTTGCTGCATACAAGGGGCCCTAAGTTCAGTTTCCAGTTTGGGGGGACAGATGTAATATGAACAGAGATACTAGTTAATTCAATTATCCCTTTGCCTTTCTTCTGACACATGCATAGAAATGATTTTTTTTCATTGTATCACTACCTTAGGAGTGTTTTCATGTTTGCCCATTTATCCAGTAATGTTTGAATTCATACTGTGGATGAGAGCGTTAACTCATAGGAAGGAGTAAAATTACTTCTCTTCTGAGAAAGAAGGTAAAAGAATATATATGTATGTATATATAATGATATATTATATATGTGTATAATAATAAATTAGTACAAGGTGAATATTAACTCTATTTCATATGACTCAATACCATATGTTGTGTGAACACAAAATTAATATACTTATATAATGAGCTTACTCTATGTTATATAATTTACCAGTGGAGTCTATCACATTTCTTTTAAAATATTCAGTTAGTAAAAATAAGATATTGTAGTGGTCTTTTAAAAACACAGTGTAGAATCAATGTTATATTGTATCATGACCTTTATCATGAATATAAGAAGAAAATAATTCATTTTTGGAAGATTATTTTGCTTAATAATATAATGTATTTTATTTATATTGATACTCAGCCTTTATATTCTAAATGTTTCCTGCTTAATTTCAAGATACGAATGTCTTATTTTATTTCATACTTGTCAAAATTACTTTTTATATCAGTTAGTAAGATATCTTAAAGCTATATCCATTCTGTTTTGAAAAGCTAAGAATCCAAATAAGAAATTCTTATATCTACTTCAGCTAAATATTTAAAATCATAAAACAAGTCTTATAACTTTGTGAAAATATACAAGATAACCTAAATGACAAAGTAATAAATGGAGGAAATTAATAACAATTTGCATCCTAAAATGACATATTAAAAAGAAGTTCAAATATTTGATAGTGCTCTCAAGTTGTAGATTCAAACTATACAACTGAAACATGTTTTACAGATTTCATTTTATTTAGAAAAATTTATAGTTAATAAGAGATACTATTATCTTTAAGAATAGTATGTGAACTATTTCAAGCACTTTAATATTAAATTTATGGTTATCATAAATCCTGTTAAATCTTATAATGCAGTGAGTGAAGTATATATTACACACATGTACATACACACATAAACATACATACACACACACACATAAATACACACATACATAGACGCACACGCACGCGCGCGCGCACACACACAAGCATGTACGTCAATAACACCATATTTCTGTCTTCTGGACCATGGAGGGATGCAACCTCACTGGAAACCCCATTAAAATGCAGCTCTCAGGAGACCTGTGAGACACTGTGGGACTTCAGGAGGCATGTCTGCTCTGTGGCTGTGGGGTCATCCATGTGGTCTTTGTTTCTTAGAAGAAACTTAGAAGAAGGCGGAGGGGCCTGCACACGGAGTGAACGGGTGCCAAGGCGGAGGGCCTGCACACGGAGTGAACGCGTGCAATGCCTTTGCTACAGTCTGAGTTCCAAGAGCAGTGGAAAACCAATGCTCATTACCTACATTATGAATTGTGAAATTATTTCTCAGAAAGTGAAACCTAATGGACTCAAAGGAAAATTGTCCTTCTGCAGCATTCTTCAGGGCTTAATAAGAGGCACGGTAGTGATTGATTGACATCAATATAGGTGTGCCCACAATATGCATTAATAGAGGGGCAGAATATAAATGGAGTACAAACAGTCAATTTTATTTTCAAAATACCAAGTGAGAGTTATTTCCACAATTATGAATATTTAAAACAGTATTATAGCCTCTCAATATATAACACATGCAAACACACCCCATCATTTTTATTACCAAAAAGGAAAAAATAATTAAAACTATAAAAAGCGGCTTTTAGTGTCATTTTAATGTGTCTGTTAGTGCCATCTATCTCCAAGAGATAATATGAAGAAGAAATTGAGAAATAATGCATCAGTACATGATAAATTTTATTTATAGCAAACTTACTTTTAAAAATAAAATCACTTTTTTTTTTCCATCCAAGGAAACCATAGAGAACATAAGACAGCCATATCTGTTTTAAAGCTCAGCTCATGTCTACATCAGTTGAAAAGGAAATGTTAGCCCCACCACATGTACCTTAGATTTCAGTTTAGCATGCTTTGGGTGATTTCTACTTACTTTCCTTTAAAAGACATTAAGTATCAACTTGATTTACTTTAGTAAGTACATTTTTGAATGAATTCTGTTTTCTGGCACACACTTTATCAATCTCACACAGGCCCTTCCTTTGGATGCACAGACCAGGAGCAGTTCAGAGATGCACTGTCTTATCTAGTTGCTGACTAAGGGTTGTGCTGATGTTCCTCGAATACTCGGCAGGGTCTACAGTGGAGGGAGTAGACAGCTCATGTCTGTGGAAGCTAAGCACAGGGAAGGTTGCTTGCTACCTCTTAGGTTATTCTTGGTTACTCCACAAAATTTTGTAGTAATGGAAGTACCGGGCTAAAGTCTTCAGTATGTGATCTTGAGAAGGCAGAGTCCTTCCTGATGGTCACTGGCACTGAGGTGTGTCCTTTCCTTCTCTGTGGTGTGTCCTTTTCTTCCCCGGTTCCATGGGACCTCCTCTATGTACATTAAGGCATGTCTACTCTCCACTGTGAGAGACAAAAGCAGTGCTCGGAGAGAAAAATAAAAATAACTTTCCATGAACATGCACCCTCTTAAAAATACTCTTCACATAACTGAAACGAGCATGCCAGAACATTGTGTCTTTCTAATGTAACAATGAATGAGATGTAAAAAGAGGAAAAGTAAAACACAAAAGAAAGTAAAATAAAAAAGAGGAAGGAAGTATGTAGGTAGCAGCAATTGCAGGAAACTTGTGGCCTCAGTTCTCTGCATTGTTTTCTTTGTTTGTTTTGTTGTTTTTTATTTTTTCCCATTTTTCTTAATTCTGTGTTTCCTTTTATGAGCCTGTTCTGTTTACACATGAAGTGAAATTCCTCTCCTTTGGAATTTGATAACTTTACACCATGTTTTTACAATTCTTTGTGCACTTCCTCAATACTTCACATCTATTATATATTTTATAACAGGAAAATAATGTGATTTTTTGAGGAAATATAATTAATAAGTGGCTGAGTTTCAAAAAATATTATCATGAAAATTGTTTCGGTCTTTTAATTTCTGGACTGTTATGATACATTGCATTAGGCCAGGGACTTTATCTCTTTAATAGCTTTCTATAGTATGAAATTCAGCTTCTCCCTGCAACTGACTCCTTTCTGATTATTATTTGTGGCTCCCTTCAGGAGTCTCTGCTCATTGCCTTCTTCTTGATACCCAGTGAAATAATTGACGTTAATTGTTGTTAGAAGGCCTGTGTTCACTTTAATTGATACTTACTTTATTAAACTATGAATATACATGGGTGGATTTCTGTCTTTGTATTGGCTAGCCATCATGTCCACGGCCACAGAAGCATGATGACTGTATGCTAATATGCTTACTTAATCTTTAATACATTATATTTTAATAATATAGGAATGCCAAGCTACGGAAGAGCAAAGGAAAAGGTCATTTTTTATTCATGTACTACTGAATGTACCTTCTGCTTGTAGCTCATTATACATGCAGTTGAGCTCAATTTTTCAAAAGTGGAAAGCATACCAAATTAAACCACCAGTTTCATAACTGATGTTTCGTTTGTAAAAACACTGCCCTCCTTCTTTTCAATGTTCTTTATTCTCACTGCTTGCTACTCATTTGTGGCTTCTCTTCTCTTCTCTTCTCTTCTCTTCTCTTCTCTTCTCTTCTCTTCTCTTCTCTTCTCTTCTCTTCTCTTCTCTTTTCTTCTCTGTTAGAGTCCAAATCTCCAATCCCAATTCCAGCAGAAGACCACCACCTCTCATCAGCAGACAGGCAATAAATACACATCACACACACATGTGCATGCTTTTGTCTGGGAAACTCAGAGTCCTTTATGCGTAAGGAACATTTCCCATGGCTTTTAAAAAGGAAGAATGCAGCCCAGAGAGCTTAGGTGACTGAGGGAAGCCCACACCTGCACCCCCAGCAACCGAGACTTTAATTAAATATGTATCCACGAACATACTCAGTTTCTTGACCTGGATTTCAAGTTACAAACCCTACTGGAAGAGTAACAAAACTGTGGACAGCCAGAGATTGTTCTAGTCCATTCTAACCCTAGCCCAGTGAGGGAAAGAGCAACAACAGAGATCAACTGTCTGCCGGCCTCTCAGTATGAAAATCCGTAAAATAACTCACCTGGGCATTTAAAACGCACATCTCAGAATCAGAGAAAGAGCATCCGAGGTAGGACGGAGCCATGGCACAAGAGAAGCTCTCTGTGGGAATGTGGCGTGTCTTCTCTCCTCTGCCTTGTTCTCCTTGCCAGGGGTAAGCCGTCTTAGTGCAACTAAATTCATTGTGGAGAAGCAATTGTAGAGCATAAGAAAGAGATTAATGAAAATATACTTTTAATCTAAGAAAGCACATTTTTCTGGAAAGTTGTATGAGTGCATATAGGTGTGTGGTCTGCTGCCTGCCTTGGATGGTGTCAGTGGGAAAGTTAAAGGTGTGGGGACCCTTAGTGCAGACTCATCTGAAGAGATGTGTAGATTATGTCAGTATGAAAGGGTGGGTAAGCATGAATCATGTCGATGTGTAGTATTATAGTGAGGAGGAGGGTGAGCGAAGTTTCACCCAGGGACACAGCAGTCTGCAAGAGAGCAGCAGGAGACCTGGGAGATAGAGGTGAAGGGAGAAGAGAATGTGGGTGGCTTCCCTGAATAGGGACTTGAGGAGGACAGGTTGATGAGAAGGGTCTTCGGCAGTGTATAGCTAGACAGTTACAGACATGATGTCAGTACTAACCGGTGGGCTATTACCAAAAGCCCTGGCAGGAAACACTTTCCCCCTGAGACAGAGCATTTTCCATAGGTCCATTAGCAGGGGCAGCTGAGGACAGAGGAAATCAAAGGCTAGTCTGAACCCTAGAAGGACTTGCATGTAATCTTCTTTAGCATCTTAGTAAAACTGCTGAGTCAGGACTGCAGGAAAGATTTCATTCCGTTTTCAGTGAAATTGCTTGATCAGAATTCACTAATGCCAGTATATATTTTTTTACTGTTATGTTTATAAATACCATATAGGATATAGAAATGTTTAGGTAACATGTAAAATATACTTAGCATTTTGCTAAATATGTAAAAACTGGATTTCCTTCCAAGTCCTAATGCATGCATGTGTGTGTGCGCGCACACACACACACACACACACACACACACACACACACACACTTACTTTAAAGTCAGGTTTTATGTAAGGATGATGAGAATATTTTTGTTTGCTCCCTCAATTTTTCCTTGTTATATCTAGACACATCCCAGGTATTTTAAGTGCCTGTCAGTACAGCAGTTTTATGGGAAACTGTGAGAGTATTTGCATAGAGACATGAACATTTCAGGTTATCAGGCACCTGGGTGGTGCTGTATGTTCAAACTTAAGCCTAACCATGATGTTTTAGGTGGTCTCCTTTAGAGAAAAACAGCAAAGGAAGCAGGCAGCATACCACTGTCCCGAGATAGTGGTATTCACCTACA
Source organism: Mus minutoides (assembly GCA_902729485.2). NCBI lineage: Eukaryota > Metazoa > Chordata > Mammalia > Rodentia > Muridae > Mus > Mus minutoides. The sequence goes on from LR749797.1 coordinate 1,579,891, forward strand.
GCCATGCTCCTGTAGCCTTTTCCACAGCAGCCCAGGGTCAGGCCAACAGAGAATTCCACCAGGCAGGATGGAGCATCTCTGAGCTTCACCCTCTGGAGTCACACCAGTCAAGCACTCTTAGCTTCCTCCGTGCTTGTGCATGCTTAACCACGGCTCCCAGTTCTGAGTTCCACAATAGCGGTGTTTTTCCAGGTGATTTGACTGAAGCTTTCTTTATTGTGTGGGAAGGCTCTCCAGTTTTGGAAATGATGTTTTTGATTGTTTTCAATCTATTCACAATACAGTCAGCTAAGCAATCATCAAATATAGTGAATATAGTCTTTGTAACTTACTTGAGCTCCAAGAAGCAGAGTCTATAATAAAATCTTCTTTTTTTTCTTGTATAAGAGGACAAGCATGTAGACAAATTATGAGAAAGGGATACATCTTTAGCCTTTGAATTATTCCTAGCTTTAAATTGTTTCACTCGGGAAAACTCCATACACTCTGTAATATGCCCAAATCTGCTATTCACGAGAGAAACAAGTTAGACCATTGGCAGCTAAGGCTCTTTGCATGATTGTGAAAGAGAACACAGTAAAGTAATCCAGTAAGAATCATAGTTCAATCAATAAATAAATCACACACACACACACACACACACACACACACACACACACACACACACACTGCATAGCTTCTGCTATGCCAACCTGCTGTCTTTTCTAGTAGGGTCTCCTGAATCTAGGCAGTGTTCTTCATCCATTACTAGCGCACATACTAACATAAACTATTCATGTTAGGACCAAATCATTGTTTAATTAACTCAATCATTTATCAGATAAAGATAAAAACCACCTCAGGGGGAAGTTATAAGGATAAACTGGCCAGCAGATATGTGATTAACTTGAGATTGAAACAGTATCAGCTCATTGTGCCTAGTATCACTAGGAGTTATTACTATTAGTGCCCCAACAGAACTCACTGTTTCCAGTTACCTAGCTGTTGTAATGGATTTGCTCAATCATCTTATTTTTAACATAATCCCTTAGCATGGAATTGAGAAAGCATCCTAAGACTCCTGGTTTCTCTCCGATGGGGAGGTTAACACGCATCTAAGTGTTGGTACACAAGTTCTTTCATCTTTAACTGCACAACTGTAAAAGATTTAGAGCTTTCTATATTTTTAGCTGAGGTGTAGAAAGATGAAATTTATGCATCAGAAGCACTGCAGTAGTATACAGAGCTTGAGAGGCAGAGGTAACGGCTTATAAATCTTGGCAGTCCTTCAATGCAAGGATGAAGAGTGTGGTCTTGAGAGCCTCTTCAGAATGTTGGGCCCCCTGGAATGTTATACTTTTTTTCTGTCATATTTAAAGTATGCCATTATTAAACCTATTGATTTCATAATTTAAAGGTGCTATTAATAGTAACACCTTGTTAAAATCTTTTATGAAATTTTAAATGTTTTAACACAAACAATATTGAAATTATAGGCATTATAGGATATATAGACTATGTCCCTAAGCCCAGAGGAAGATTTTAATGAGGCCATTTTGTATTGGACAGGCATTCGTTTTGGAAAATAAATATAAATAATTTTAGGAAGGCGACAAGGTCAGAGCCAGAGACATAAAGTCATCTAATTCCTAGTAGGGCTGAGGTTCCTGGTCATTATGAGCCTTATCTTAGTTATAAATTGTTACTTCTGACTTGGTCTGAAAATGAGATTAGGAGAAGACTAAATCAAAACAAACATGTATCGTGCTCCCTGTATCTCTCTTCCCAGAGAGAGATCAGGGCAGAGTTACCTTTGCCAGTCTTTTAACAAAGTAGGAGTGTGTCCTCCCGTTTATTTGATTTCTCTGAGAAAAGATAATGACACAGAACTTTAACCCTGCATGTCCACACCTTAATTTTTATTTACTTAGTAACTTTTACTTGAGATACCTAATTCATGCTGGGGAAATGGTCTGGATTTGGACACAATTACTCCTGTCCCACTTCTCATTAAAATTCATTTTCCACTGCAGACAATGTGACTATTTTTACACACGGTAAATAACATTTTTTGTTTTGTTTTTATGGATCATTTATTATCTTTAAAAAAAAAAACTAGTCCATTAAAAAACAAATCCAACAACAGCCTGAATTTTTAAAAATCATTTAGAGTAGGTTTTTCTTGACTATTAATAAGATTTTTTTCTTTAGAAAAAGAGCATTTATTTATTTCTTTGTTATTAAACATGAAAGTCCTTAATCAGGTTTTAGTATTTAAATAATCAAATTTCTTTTTATTACTTGTTTCTACTTCCAGAGACAGAGAGATATGTTTTCCTTCCCTTTTTGCTGTTGAGGTTGTTTGTTTGTTTGGGGCTGGGGTAAAGATGGCACTGTTTAACACTGTCCCCAAAGTCACTGTGAAGACCAGGCAAGCCAGGCTAGCCTTGTGCTCACAGGGCTCTCACAGCCTAGGAGGGCCACATGCCTGGCTACTAATCCCTCTTAAATAACAGTTCATATCCTTAGAAATCGCATACTACACCTGGAACTTAAACAAACAACAACAAAAAATGCCAAAGGCTGGGAAGAAGAGGAGACTGGCAAGCATCCTTGGGCTCTGAGGAACAAATTCCCCTGGAGTTTTTCCTTCTATATGTCTCAGACTTGGAGCTATGGAGATTGGTAATCTAGAAGTAACAGTGAGTTTGCATAGAATGTCTCTAAGGAACACAAATCAAAAAGGGGAAAAAAAATCCTCAGCTACTTGCTGATGGCTTGATTATATATGTGTAACATATTCTTTGAGTCAATAATCAAGACTTCAGAATACAAAATATATATGCAAAAATCAATTGTTACTTCTACAATGTAGTAGTGAACATATGGATACCAAAATTAAAATCACAGATCATTTCCATTCACAACAAAGAATAAAAATGAAGAAATTTATAAGAGCAAAGCTAACAAAACACGCCTGAGAAGCATGTCCCAAATACTGTACAACCCTTAAAAATAAAAACCCAGGTGGGGCATCAAGTGTGGCAGAACTTTTCCCAGCTTATAAGAAGTCCTGAGTTTAGACAGCACTCAGAAAAACAAAACAAACAACAAAACCCTAAATATGTAGAAATGCCCTGTTCATTTATTGGAAGTCAGTGTAGCTGTGCTGGCAACTTTTCCAAAATTAATAAGAATTTAACAAAATTTAACTATATGAAAACCCTGATAGTTCTTTAGTACACGTAGGCACTTACCCTAAAACATACATGGAAAGCCAAAAAGTGACTAAAGCAAATTAAAAAATAAGGAAGCTGTAACCACATCTTGATTTTAAAATGAAAGTGGCTACAGGAAAGACTGTGGTAACTGTGTGGAGAAAATAGGGCCAGGGACGGACTCACACTGACTCTTACATTTTCTCACATTTATCATCTGTCTGCAGGGGAGGGAGTGTAGAGACTGCACAGGGCGAGGTGTGAGTGGAGGTCAGAGTCTGTTCTCTCCTTCTGCCATGGGAGTCAGAGATCAAGCTCAGGTTATCAGCCTGAGCCAGCTCGCCAGCCTGCTTTTCACAAAAGATTTGTGAACTGATGCTAGGATCAAACTTTTTATTTCAGATGCTAAGATCAAACTCCGACTTGTCTGTGCCAGACAGGTACTCTAATCTACATTCCCTGCCTTGAAATCATTTTTAACAAACCTGTGGGGTGGTGAGCTATGCACAGGCAGCCTGGTCCCCTGTGGAGGGCAGGTTTTGAACCCTGAGACACGACAGGTGACTTATCGCCTGCAAGGGATGGCGGGTGTTCCATCATGCCCCTTTGGACCCTGGCTCCTGTCACAGCTACAGCCTCTCACAGCCACCTGCAGAGAGGTATGTGGGCATCAGTTACATAGGGTAACTCCCCAAGCTCCTGGTATTCTGTCTGGACTTCACCCCACAGTTACTTGGCAAGAGCCAGGTTTGCTACCCCATCATAGTTACCTGGCAACAGCCATGTAGGCCCAGCCCACTATAAAAGGGGCCATTTTCCCCCTCCTCTTTCTGTTACTCTCTTGCTCTCATCCTCTTGCTCTTACTCTTGCTCGCTAACTCCCCCTCTCTGCCTTCCCTTCTCCCCTCTCTCCACGTGGTCATGGCCGGTCTCTGCTTCTCTACTCTCTCCCTCTCTCTACCTTTCTACAATAAACACCTTAAAACCATAGACTGCCTCTTCTCATTGGGATCCTCCATGCTGTAGCAACAGAGCACATCTTCATATAAAGAGCCTGCATCTATTCTCTGGCGGGAGACCCCTGCATTCCCAGACATGGTTTCTGCCAAGCCAAGTAACCCTCAGACCAAGCCAAGGACCATCCTGCCCATGGGACCCAGCCAGAGCTCTCTCCTCCTACCCTTTTCCCTTCAGGCCTCTGGCTAGAGCCTGCCCACAGACCTACACTCTGTTCCCAGCTCTTCCATTACATCCAGTGTCTGTGGTGTCAAAGAGCTAGAATCTGCTGTACATGGCCTCCGAGCAGGCCCGGCAACCCTGAGCCAATTCCAGCAGGTCCGAAGGGACCTTAGACTGCACCCCCCACCCCCAGCAGAGACTTTGGCTTCTCACAGCCCGATGTCCACCCTCAGTGAACATCTTTGTGACGGGTCACAAAAATCATAGTCCCCACATTCCAGTCCCCAGCATCTAAAGTCCCAGTGTAGAAATACTAAAATCCCAAATCCTACAAATCCAATTAACCAACCAACCAACCAACCAACCAAACAAACAAACAAACAAAAAGAATTTACTCTCTGTGGAAGGAAAGGCTGTGAAACACAGACAGTTGTCAGTCAGGGGAGGGGTCAGTATCTCTTCAGCAGTACACAGGATAGGTATCACTGGGTGGAAAGAAACCCTAGAAGCCTCGTATGGTGTGCAGAGTGGGTGGTGTGAATCTTTGTGGATATGGGGAGGATCCCCACCGCATGGTATAAAGTGAATAGTTTTATTCCCTGAGGCGAGCTAGGCATCAGAGGAAAAGACAGTAGTTTTGTCAAGACTTCAAACTATAGGGAACGGTCAGGACAGCAGGACGGCTCATAGAGTAATGTCTGTGTACCTGCCCTGCAGTCTCCCTGTAATCTACTTTCTTATTTGTCACGTTATTTCTCTTCGGTCTTCTTCATTATTGTCTTTCAGCCAGTTGTTTTTTCACAATTCGTCATGCTATGTATTCATTCTTAGCTTCATGTGTTATACTAGCGTTATAAATGGTATAAATTGTTTTAGAACATTCTAATTCTTTTTTACACATTTTGCAAATTAGATTTCATGAAATTGCATTATCACAATACTGACTTCGTGCATAGACATTCAACATAAATATAAAAATAATAAGACTTTGCCAGTGAGATGGTTCAGTAGCTAGGGGTGTTTGACACCAATCCTGGTTACCTGAGTTTGATTCACAACACTCATGTGGTAGAAAGACAGAAGTGACCATGACCACCTGTACACACCCCGCTCCCACACACAAGAAAGACATAGGAAATCAACAAACAAATGTTAAAATAGGAAACAAATTTTCTCAATAAAATAGGGATGTCCTTTTGTAATATTTGCATTTGTGAAGTATAAAACTTCTCCAAGATCTTGCCCTTCTTCTGTTTAACTGAGCTGTTCCCAAGAAGGCCTCACCCACTTCAGCAAAGCCACACCTCCCATTCCCTTCCAAACAGTTCCAGCAACCGAGGACCAAACATTCAAATCTGTGAACCTGCAGAGGCCACTCTCATTCAAACCACCACAACCAGATTTTATTATTATACTTTTTAATTAGCTCTTAAAATTTAGAAAGTTTGGTGTGGAACATCCACACAGCACCTGTTATCTGAGTGACTATCCAGACGACAGGAAAAATCTCATTTTGTTGATCCACACTATCTCTTTTTCCCTTTCTTTTCTTATTTGGTATGATTTGCTTTTGATTTTTTAAAAAAACTTGTTATTCTTTGTGAATTTAACATCATGTACCTCGATCACATTCATCTCCCCATTCCTTCATGTCCACCCTCTACCCTTAAAATCTCTCCCACAAAATAAAGTAAGATAGAATTAAAAAAAAAAAAAGATTCTTGATTTCCATGGAGATGTAGAATGTTACACTGTGTCCCACACTGTACCCTTTTGTCATATTGCATCCTCACCTCAACACCTCTTGGATATCCTGTTGAGATATACCATTGAGATCCTGCAGCTTTGGAACTGCAGGACCAGCCTTCTCCCACACTCTAGCAAATCACAGATGGTGTCGATATTGGCGTGGGCCACCTCAAAAGCTTAGTTATAGACCTGTGTGATAGCTGAGCTACCAGGTCTGCTACACCCATACCACCAGGGCAAGCTCTCTAGCACTGCCCAGGTTAGCTCACCCAATGCCAGAGCCATCAATGGGCAGGGGTCATGACCTCTGGGCTAGCCCTCTCACCTACCACAGGTGTCAGGGGAAGAAGGTATCTCACCCAGGCCACCCAAAGGCAGATGAGGTGCAGGGCTAGCTCTCCTCTGAGTGTGGTGGCCAGTCAAGGCCAGCTCAGCACAGTACCTCAGATGACATTCCAGTCCAGTGACATCTGCATGGCCTTAGGTAGTAACACAGGCCTGGGACATCAACATAGACACTGCCTGCTGTTGGATCGTGGATCTGCACACTGCTCACCCCACCCCCTGCAGCAGCCTGGGCCCAGATGTAACCAGGGCCTCAGGTGGCAATGCAGGCCCCTCAGATCAGCATTTCTCCCTACAGCAGCATGGCCCTCAAACATGCACATGGTCTCCAGTGGCAGCCCAGACCGCAGGCATCCTTTTGGCCTTTGGGTGCCAGACATTGACATAGATCCCAGATGCAGCAGGACCATGGATCCAGATCAAGGTGTCCCCATGGCCTCATGTGGCTGTAAAGGCTCCTCACATCAGCCTGCTCCTTATCACTTTCAAGTCTCAGGTTCTACCTTGCTCCACAGCGTGCAAAGCCCTTGGCTTCACTTCCTCTCCCTTCTCTCCACTGTGTTCCCTGTCTTTTTCTATCTCCTATCACACTCATCATAATGGCGCCCATGGAGGATACCTGGGAGTCTTTGTCTCTCCTCCCGCCCCCCCCGCCATGCCATCTCCTATTGACTGCCTCTGTTCCTTCCTTACCTTGTATGCCCTTTGTTAAAGAACAGGGCCCATTAGTTAGAGAAGAATCTAGCTTTGTTATGCTGCCACTCACTGTGTCCTGTTCTCCAGGTTTTTATTTCCTTCAGATAGATCAGTAAATTCAGATGATGAGTACTAGCTTACAGATTGGAAGAAAAATACTTCATAAATCATGGCAGTTGTCTCTCCTTTGTTTCTTTCCTCCCTGTTCTTTTTCAAACCTATGATCCTTGCCTCAGCCTCTTGAGCTCTTGAAGTATATCGTGGAACCCCCATACCCTGTGTGCTGTCTTACTGTATTGCTATAAGGGACATACTGTTTTAAAAGAATAGCAATACTTAAGTTGTAGTGGCCAAGGCATGTATTAATATACTCAGATATATCAATTCTTCTAATCCTTACAGAGATTGAAGTTGGCCCATACATAAGGGATCTGAGACCCAGGGGTGGTGATTAGCTTGCTGGTTCCCCACACTTGGCTGGGTACATGCACTGGGACCCGTGAGTCCATGCAAGTGCATGGCGGCCATTCTTCCCTGGGGAGGTGGAGCATTCCTGAGGCACACTGGTAATCATGGTCCAGGACACTCCAGTACATGCACTGTCTTGACTCTCCAAGGAAATAAATGTTGAGATTATGTCAGTTAACGTGTTTTTGAACTACAGACTATTTGTCCCACAGATCTTCTTTAAAGACATCCCTTCCAGGCCTGTCTTCTTTTGTAGCCTTTCTCTCCTGCTCGCAAACTGTGCACTTTCCTTTCCCGGCATTGACTGGAACATTTTAGAGGAACTAAATTTATTTTCCTTTAAATGTTTCTTTTCTGATACGAAGAAGTTGAAAATGAACTTTTTGGAACTGGTAGCACTATATAAATTTTCAGCAACCACAGTATTTTCAAAAACTACACTTGGGTTTCAATGTCTCTTACACTGGGTACATGTTAATGAGCCTCTCCCTCAGCCCAGCAGGCCAAGTGTGGAAGGAGTTTTACTGAGGAAACTTAAGAACGACCTCGGTTGTGTCCAGTCCACAGCCTTTCCCTCTTGCCCTACTGACATTCTTAGCCCTGGATTGTTTCACATGTGACATTTTTTCTTTCTCTTCTTAAGCCCCTGTGTACTTTGTTGCTATTTACTTTAATTCACACTATTAAAAGGGTTTTACATATCCGTTCTATTTAGTTCTTATTCAAAAAATATTGCCCTCCTCGGCTGAAATAGTCTCAATAAAAATCGATAAATTTCTGTTCTTTCCCCAAGTGTCAATTTTGTTAAATGGCAGGATGTTTTATTAGCATGTGGCATTCCCTCTCCCATTCATTCATCAAACCTTTCATGAGCATAGCATTCAATATGAGCAAAACATTCTGGCCAGGGCTTGAACTCAGGTTGGCATGCTGACATACCACTCCAGTGGTCAAAGTTTAGAGGTAAGCAATCCTGAATGAAGGCAGTCCCTCCAAAAAGATAGCAGTGTGTGGAGCTTAGCTGACCCAGTGTGAGAGCATACGAATGTGTGTGGTGCATTGCCAGGGAGCTGGCCAGAGTGACAAGATGAGGTTTACCTGCAGGTCTGCAGTGTGCAGCCGATCAGCACGTCATGGTCTTAGCATGACCAAAACAGAAAAATCCTCTCTGCAGAAAAAATGAAGACTTCATATTCCCATCGTGAATCCTCAGTTTAATGTTTGATGGTTATTAAATTATAGGTGAGAGGAGAAATATTTTCCCATAGGACTTTGCGGCCCCTTCACACCTGCTGTGGCCTGGATCACACGGTAAAATATCAGATTTCAAGCTGTACTAGTTTGGTCAAGGCATCAGAAGCCAGGCTTACTAATGAATGCAGCCCCTCCCTGTTCGCATGAACGCATCGCCTTCTAACCATGGGATAATACACCCTCCATGTACTGCTGCAAGCACCTCTTAGTACATGCTGCCTGGCATTGGTTATGCTCTTGTGGGATATTTGCATACTCACATTTAGACTTTATCAATCTTTTCGGTCAGTAGGCACTTAATCTTAGTGTCTTTGTAGACTTTTATTTTCATAATTAGTTTTGAGGAAACTGTAAACAGAAAGAGAAAGGGTAGTTTGGGTCACTTTTCATGCCTCTTTCAAAATTAAGTCTTTAGCCAAAAATGGGCAGAGGGTAATGCATTGGGGAAGAGCGAACCTAAAAATAGCATTTTCATTGCTCAGAAATGCTAAGGCTTATAAAGCACGGAGAGAAGATGGAGTGACCTCCTTGTTAACAAGGCTGTGCTGAGAATGTTACTAAGTATACTTTAAAAACAGTTACCCCTAATGGTCTGAAATTTGCATATCCTCACTGAATAATATAAAAGTATAAATTGCTTTCGTACAGTTAATAATTTTGTAATTATTCTCGAGGGCTTGTGTTTTTAAATATTAATCTTGTGAAAAATAAAATAGTGGCTCATAGAATTTTTAGTGTGTTTTTACACACTTGAGAACTAATGGTATATCTTTTTTTCTATCTTTAACTACTTGATTTTGGAAATATGAAACGTGTAGTAATGTGCCAGATTTTTTTTCTCCTTATTTTTAATTCTATACAAAATGTTTTTTCCTACATAGCAGAAATTCTCAGATACAAACACATTTGGGTACGCTTGGTTATGTTAGTTTGATTCATTTGCAACTCTACATCTGTAGCCAAACATAGATGTGTTCTTTTTTTTTTTTAATTTTTTTCTCTTTATTAGATATTTTCTTCATTTACATTTCAAGTGTTATCCAGAAATTTCCCCTTACCCTCCCCCATCCCCGCCCTGCTCCCCTACCCACCCCCTCCCACATAATGGCCCTGGCNCCAGTTGTGCCAGCACCATTTGTTGAAAATGCTGTCCTTTCTCCACTGGATAGTTTTAGCTCCCTTGTCAAAGATCAGGTGACCATAGATGTGTGGATTCATCTTAAAAAGAGACAAGCAGGATTCCGGGCATCCTTGTGCATGACTGTACTCCTGCACTTGGGGGCTGAGGCAGGAAAATAAGAGCAGGTTTGTGGCAAGCCTAGGCTGTATAGTGTTTCTTGGACAGCCTGAGTTACCGAGATGAAGGAGGGAGGGAGGTTATGCTGTATGTGTGCTCTATATATTTCATTTATTTATTTAACCGGGGGGGGGGGGGGATGGGTATAAAGTTTCCATAAATTCACTTACTAGACCATACATTTCTTTTTTGTGTATGGTATCTCTTAGTGTTTCAATGTGATAAAAATAAATAAACAACAGGTGTGTGTGGTTGCCAGTGTTCAAAGTATCAGCACTATGCAAAATGTGCTCCAGAGGGTTCTATTCTGTTCTAATCACACCACCGTCCTCATACGGAGGATGGAAAGTCAACAAGATTATGAATTCCATTGGGAAGAGACTCCTCCATCTTCAGTTTTGCATATCCAGTGGAAACTTTGGTGTTTGGACATGCTTGCTTGCATGAGTAAAAGCGTCTTGGCCACCAGAGAAGACTCTGGTGGAAGTTAAGTTACACCTCAATCTCAGAACTGTATCATTCATGTGCAGAGAAACATGGAGAGCTTATACCTGAACACTGGAAACATGTCTATTATCAAAACCAGTAAGTTTTCAAAGCATTGTTTTTGTTTTGTTTTGTTTTGTTTTGTTTTGTTTGTTTTGTGTGTGTGTTTCAGAGATAAGACTTGCTACAGTGTGCACTGGCGCAGGGGAGGACAATAGCCTGGAGCTGGTTCTCTGTTTTACACCACGGGTGTCCTGGGGACTGATCTTGGGTTCCCAGACTAGGTGGCAAGTGTTTGTACCTACTAAGCCATCCCTCTGGCTCATAGATTTTCTACATGAGACATTAAAAATGTATAAAATTCTCAAGCCATTGAGTATCTCTATTTTATTCCTGTTTCATATTTCAGTGTCTCACCCCACCAACTCCTCCTAGAGGTCCATTTCTCACAGATCAAGGGCACCATGGTATTAAGAAGTGGGAGGAGAATTCGTAAGTGTCAGGGATATTTTAATTCTTTTTAAAGCTGTAACCATTCCTTAGAGACACGTAAGCACACCTGCTCTCCTTAGCTCATTTTGAGTTTCAGATCTTGTTAGAGATGCACCTGCATTGTGAATCTTATGAATACTCCTGCTCCTTCTCTGCCTCCTTGAAAGCTTATTCTAAAGTCTCCTACCACCTGTGGAAACTTTCACACCTGAATTACAGAAATCCCAGACTGTACTTTTTTTTGCCTTTATTTTAAACCTACTTGGCCTTTTTCAAATACTTCTCTTTTAGACTTGTAAGCTTTTTTAGAATATGAGTGGATATGGATAAACAGATGATAAATTTATAGCCATCAGTAACTATTTAGTTTGTGGATATATTGTTCCTTTCATTTGCATAGTCTGTCTGTGGTTTAAATTGAACCAGTATGCCAGTTAATGCTTGCCTGAATGTCACACAGTTTTGCTTAAAACAATAACTTCTCATAGTTTCCTCTTTCTGGACTGTGCCATGGATTTAAATTGCCATCACTTTCCCCAAAGTCTCTAAGGTTGTCAAGTGTCCTAAATGTATTGTATATCTGATATCAGCACACAGTTAACACCTCAAAAAAAAGAATTATAATTTCTCATTTTCACTGAGGTATAAATCATATAATTCCGTCAGGACTCTAAGAAGCATAAACTTGAATCATAGCATATTTGCTAGACATCCTTTTTAATGTCGGGCTTTCCTGGCACTTCCTCATTCCACTGATCACTTTTGAAAGTAAACTGTTTCCCCTGTTCCCTCCAATGTATTCTGAATGCCTGAACATGCTCATGTATCTTGTTAGGTGCTTATGTTTTTTGTGTGTGTAGAGCAGAAACCTGAATACTCGCTGGGCATGGTGGTGTACACTGAAAATCCCAGCGCTTGGGAGACAGAGACAGGCAGAGCTCTATGAGTTCGAGGCTAGTCAGGTCTACAAAGCGAGTTTCAAGACAGCCAAGACAGTTATACAGAGAAACTGGAAAGAAAGAAAGAAGGAAGGAAGGAAGGAAGGAAGGAAGGAAGGAAGGGAGGGAGGGAGGAAGGAAGGAAAGAAGGCTAAGGGAAGAAAAGCAAAGCCTGAATACTTTCATTCCATGTCTCCTCCTGGCTGTTGATTGCACTATAATGACCTATAGTGTGGCATAGAGAAAGTTGCCCATCCATTCTCTGAACAAGGGAGTGCTGCCCTGTGAGCATTACTGGCTCCTCCTGCTGCTCAGGCTTGCTGTTTCCTGCAGAGAACACCACTGTGACACGAGCCTTCTCCAGTCTCCATGTTTGTTCACTGCCTTGCCTTTGCAAGTTGATAGGAGAACCTGGGTAATGCTCCCCCGACACACACACACACACACACACACACACACACACTGGTTTCTGCCACTCTTGAGGGCTAGTTTCATCAGCTTTCTGCAACTTTCCCTAAGATCAGAGATGCTTTTTTCCTTTATGGGGAATCCTTTGATGACTGGTCCAGGCAAAGCCACCTGAATTTTAGTGATTATGGTATTTCAGTTGCTTAATTCCTTTGTCTAGTGCATTTCCATATTTTTTTTCTTAATTTAGTGGCAGTGTTGGCAATGAACACATATGTTTGTAAAGAATTATAGATAGACATAAATATAACTACAAGATACATTACTTACTCCTCTAATTGGAACTCTTTGCATTGTTGAATAAATTTAAAAGTTTGCAGCACAATCTTTGGACATATTTTGTTGGCCAATGGAGTTTGGGGATCTGAGGGATTGATTATTGTACCACCTTGACAGAGAAGTATCAATTCCAGAGGTTTTCCCTGTCATTTCTAAACCCTACCCATCCACACTGACTGAACACTGAGAAGATGTAGAGGGCTTTGTTTCCCCAAACTCCAGATAAATACATGTCAAATTAAATCAACCATCTTCCCTTTATACTTAAATCTCAAACTTCATTTCTGACATTAGGATTTTTGATTGAGGTCAATATTTTCACTTATAGACATATATGAACATTTACTACAAGTATAATTGTTATTTATTTTAAGTAAGATCTTTTTTTGGTTGTATAAATATAATGTCTAAAGCAATCATGTTTGGCCTAGTGCCCTAATTTCTTATAAATACTAGAACAAAGATGTTTGGCCTCTGATACAAACAGTAGAATGTAATGGTGCAGGGCCAGGCAGCAGAGCTGTGGCAGTCCAGTGCTTTGGAAGCAATCAGTGTGTTAACCAGTGATGATCATTGAGCCTCAGAACAGTAAGAGTTCAATCTCACAGAACTTCAGTTAGGTGAAATTGCTGTGATGTCTCTGCCTGGGTGATCTTTCTCCTTCCTCTTTTGGGAAGTGTGCACCCATCATTTTGTTCCCAGTCTCTGATCTAGACCAATTTTTCACTGCTTCTGTTTTAGGAACTAAATTTGACTCTTACGTTCTCCTAATTTCAGGATTAATTACTTGCATATAATCTCCATTTATAAATCACTCCAAGACCTCTTTTACTAGTTTCTTGGATGGCCAGAGGGTTACTTGGGCTTAAAAGCTAATGAGGAGTTTCAGACTTCCTGAGGATAAGGGCCCATGGCATGGAAGCTTCGCCCTCTTCCCACTGTGTTTGATTTGAGGTATCTAATTATAACCTTCCCGGATATCAAACTGCCATTCTCTTAATTTCCCTAGAAAACTACTAAACAACGTTTTTCTTATCGCTACAACGGTTTGCTCAAATTTTGAGGACTGTTTTGGGCTGCTTAGAACTATTGTTAGCTAAAGTGGGAAGCCATCTTCAACAGTCCCTTTTCTCTTTATGTCCCATGTTCTGTGGCATTCTGAGGTTCTCTGCCTTCCCAAAAGAGAAGGAAACCTTTGGTTCAAGTGTTGTCTGAGTTACCTCCTTGCTTACACAGGTCAAAAGTGGTCCGTGTTGAACATCAGTCTTTGGCTGTTTTACAAAACTCCCGTGGAGGTGGGCTGACTCACAGAGAGTGCTGTGAAGGGGTAATTTGTCACTGCAAAGCATAGTTGTGGATAGTTTGGGCTGAGGACATGCTTAACTCTCTCATAAATGAGACCTGAAATCTTGTCTCCTGAATGCTTTGTCTACTAAAATAATGTACTCAGCCATTTTAAATTAAAGATGAGTCAAAATAAAATATCCATTTAGTGCAAAATACAAATGAGACTCTCATATCAGTATATGTGACAGTTTGGATAAAGGTCAAGAGTGAAAGGGAAGCCAGGGGTGGTGGCGCACGCCTTTAATCCCAGCACTTGGGAGGCAGAGGCAAGCGAATTTCTGGTCTACAGAGTGACTTCCAGGACAGCCAGGGCTACACAGAGAAACCCTGTCTCTAAAAGCAAAAGACAAACAAACAAACAAACGAACAAAAGAGTGAGAGGGAAACAGTCCTCAGGTATTTTGATCTCTGCTTCTACATAGATTTCAGACTTTCAGACAAGTCAAAAACCCTGACAAATAGCTTGGAAATATTGCTGGCATTACTATAACTCGCCATCAGTGATAGGAATGGATGCACTGACCAGGACTGTCCCTGACTGATGTTTTGCTGGAAAGGAGTTCACTCTGATGGACTACAGCTCCTTCCAGTGGACAGTAGTGCTTTTGTGTTTGATTGTCTTGGGATTTTCTTAGTTTTGTTTGTTTGTTGGTTGGTTGGTTTGTTTGTTGGTTGGTTGGTTGGTTGGTTGGTTTGTTAAGGGCCTGAACTTTTGCTGCACATAGTAAACTTGTATACCTTGTAAGCAAATAAGATCTTTTTACTGCCCGGTAGATTGAACTGTCAGGATACCATAGAGAAGCACCAGTGGTAGCTTTATCTGAGTTGTATGATGTCTGGACGCCCCCTCGAGTCACTGAGGATGAACTGATAGAGCTCCGTGAACCAAAAAATAGAAAATAAACAAGAGAAGGTCTTCAACAATCACCATTTCCATGCTACTTTCTTTCTCTCCCAGGGGAAAAAATTGATCAGTTGGAAGGTCTGTAATAGAGGAAGTCTCTCCTTTAATTCCTTTCTTAACCTTTCTTCCTAGTCTTTCCATTCACCCTGAAAGCAATGACTATCTTTATTTGAGACTTAGTAATTGTGAAGATGGTACTGGCCCTCTATTCACAGTTATGAATACTAATATTAAGAACAGAAGTGAACAGTGTTTAATCCTTCTTAATTGCAAGCCTTATGTTCAACATTATACATTATCATGCCTTGATCCCATTTTACATTTGATAAGGTTTTGGTTTTCAATAGATAGATATTAGCTTATTTCCAGTCTTCTTGCTCACTCTGTGGACTGCTTCCCAAAAGTTAGCTCAGTTTGTTAGTAAGAGCTACTATGCAATGACTAAATTAAAAATGAAATTTCCAAAATAATTGCCAAAACATTAATGGCAGAGTCAAATTTATTATGAGCCAGTTAGGTCAAGCCTCTGTTTCTACCCCTTAGAGAAACTTCAGCCATTTTCTTCCTTGGTAGTTCAAAGGAATGTGCTATTTATATGTAGGTCTTTTTCTTCCTGAGGAAAAATTTAAATACTCTGCTAAACATTTAAATTAAATTATAGCTAGAGACAACTATTCCCCATGTAAGTTGTTCATGAAGACATTTATAAATGTCCTGGGACAATCCATTTGTCTGTGGTGTTGTTCTTTCCTTGCTGAGCTCTGCGTCTCGCGAGAAGAAACCTACCTGATGCTTAGAGTCCTTCAGGGTGAGTGGCCATGCCTAGAAAGAAGCAGCAGTTAACATGAGTCCTGCATTCTCATCCTCAGAAGTTTCTAACCCTGCAGAAGGGCTGCAAGCTGCAGGAGCTGACGCCTAGCCTACCTTCTGGCATGCTTCCCGTGTATAAAAACCACAGGAACAAGTTCCTACAGTGGTCATTTTGTAACCTTTCAGTGCCTTCCTGAGGGACAGAACAGGCTTGAGTAGGCCCCCAGTTAAGTGGGAAATGTCTGCCCAAATCTCAGATTCACAAATCAGTCACTGGCTTTCTAGAGAATGGCATTTGGTATGTGAGAACTTAATTGGTGTCCCAAGATAATTGTTGCTAACTGGTGGAGCCGGTGACATTTTGCATGTCACTCCTAGTTTTTACCCCTATGGTATATTAAGAATGTTCTTTGAAAAAATGAGTTAGCATTTTAATTGCAAATCAATCTTTTTTTAAAAAAAATTAGCTCTATATCTTCTATGAGAATATTTTCACAAGTGTTCATAAGAGTTAGCAGTGAATTTCTACTTGGTACTCTGCAGTTACTGGTATTCATAGAAGAACATTCATAAGGAAGCATATGGAGAAATACATAGTGTTCTCAGTATATCACCTTGTTGACATATGTTAAATTTCTGAAATAATCTAATGTTTGTCCATCTAGTTCAGTTGCTTAACCTGAAGACAAAAATAACTATATTACTCTGTTTCTATAAGCTAAGCTATCCTGTTACTTAAAAATTACCTATAACTATAACTCATAAATCTTATTCAAATAAGGGAAAATGTGCTACTCATAGATTGTTTAATGGACATAGATGGTGTCTCTTTTGGTAAATTCCTTCCTTTAAACCATGCAATGTTTCACATTTTCTGAAGGCATGTAAATCATGTCCACTGAGATCAGCACTCCATTTCAGACTTTGAAAGGGAATCAATCCGCTGTCATCATGCTTTTCCCAGGTTCCGCCTTGTGTTCTGGGATCCTCCAGTGTGACAGTATGGTCTTAAATGGCCCAACTGTGAACTAGCATGGCACCTCTGAGGCACACATAGACCTTGTCAACCCCTTTAATACCTTCCTGGGGGTTGTGTGTCCACACACATACACTGCAGTTTGTCTGTCTATAGTCCACACAATGTAAGTTAACTTACTAGTTTGCTTAGTTTTAGAAATGGCCAAAATCCAATTCTGTTTCTACAGCCTTTACATAGATGACTTTCCTGGTGTGTTTGGCATTGTGAGGTTTCAGCGACATGTTTATTCAGCTTTCAACGCACCAAGTCTTTGTATGTATTTACCAACTTCTTTACGGCACTCTCTAAATATCTTTTCTCCTTTTTAATCTGTGGTGCTGTTTTGTCTTGTTGCAGTTTTTCTCTCTTTGAATATATGTCTGCTATTCAAATAGGATTGTGGCTTGGGAGAGACCATCCCAGAGCGTCCTTAGAACTCCACCACTCCCTGTACTAATGCATCTAATGGGGATATTTCTTTTCACACCTCGATGGTGATTGAGCTCGTCCTTTAAAGTAAGATTTGCACACCAGTGTCTGGCAGCTCCAATTAGCTTCTTTCTGGTTTGAAGCACATCACACACAGTAACAAGGTCTCCCAGGACACTCCTCCTACAAACGGTGCAGTCATATTTCCTCATTAGTCCTTTTCATTGTCACTAATGCCATGCTCTGGCTTGTGAGAAGGAGACAAGAAACATAACAACTCGATACTATGGAGAATGGGTCATTGTTTTCCATAAGTCAGGCTCTTTTGAATTCCTTTGATAATTTTGAGGCTTGCACAGCTTAATTCATTAACCTTTAACCTTCTTATAAATCAGATGATTAGAAATCTATTTCTAAGAAGAGATATTTTTTCTTCCTTTGAAACTGAGAAATGCTTTTTTTTTTCCTTAAAAAAAAAAAGAAAGAAAACACCTTACATAGCTCACAAAGTAACCTTTTGTTTTTTAAATTTTAGAAAATGCTTCAGGTGTATTTTAGAACATTTGCCAAAGCAAGTGAGTATAAAGTTATCAAATATAATTTTGGACGCTTTGACTCTCTTAGAGCAGGTTTTCTGGCACTTTTCTCCATTCTAAAAGAGAGCGGAAGAAAAATACACGCATACACACACACACACACACACACACATATATATATATATATATATATATATATATATATATATATATATATACATATATACACACACACACATACATACATCACATTCTCAACAGTTGTTTCTTAATAATTTACAATAGTAAGACTTCAATTCTTTTTTCTTCACACCTCTGCCAATGCATAAAAGCAAGAAAACAATCTGAGGGCAGACAATTCAGAATAAACTAAAGAGTATCGAAATGGACATGAGATGCTTCATCTGGAAGAAAGTGTGTGCAGGGAGCTGCATTTTGAAGCAAATGATGTAAGACCTCCAGCCCCTGAACCTTTAAGAACAGGTGATTCTTCACTTACGGGATCTTTGCTTACGTTTTCCTCTCATTATTGAGTATGAAAGGTTATAGTCATTCATGACGTTGTAGCTGGTTACCAGCTCTTGAGCAACTTTCTAGTTTTTCAATATCTACACATAATAATCCACACATCCTGTCTGTCTCTCTGTTTTGGGGGGAAAAACCTTAATGTTGAGTGATTTGGGGCATGTCTCATTTGATGCATATGCTGGTTTTCCACTGTGAGACAGTGCCTGACTCTCTGGTATAGTACCTTTCTCTCTTGTTACCTGCTTCCTCCTGCCCTCTGTGAGTCTGGAATGCTTGTGTAGGCTTGTGCCACATCTAGTAATAGGCTGGAGAGAAATGCATCCAGTGGAAGCATGCATTTGCTTAGCATCTTCCACAGCCAAGTATGAGGTCAGGCATTCTGAACTATCTGTATGAAGCATGGTAATAAAACACAATTATCGCATTGTTTTTTCTTCCTGTTGTCGCCATGACATATTGGATTAGCTTTTTTTTAATCCAATAAGGACGGTAAAATAATGGATCTTGCAGAAATAACTCTTGCAGAAAGTGTTCAGGAAATTTCAAATCATTAGGATTATGTAATAATGTATGGCTTTTATTTTTTATTCTTCACACAAGAAAATTCATTTTAAGGCATCCAAAATATTTGGGCTTTGTTTGAGCTGTTTGATTTCTTTTTTTAGCCTTTCTTTCTTGTGAACTTATTAAAATGTTGCATTGAAGCCAAATGATGCGAAGCTAGGTGGTATGTTTCACTTCACAATAATCCATGTCAGTCACACTTGTATTATGTTACTCTTTCAAGATTTCTATTGTAGTTACAAAAAAAAATCCTGTTTTAATCATAAATCTTTTTATATAAAATAGCCAAAGAAGCATTTTCCCTGGCTGCCCTAGGAAACCTGAAATGTTTATCATTCTGTTAGGACAGAATTCTATAAAAGTACTTTAAAAGAAAAATATGCCTTTCTTACTAATTTAACCTTCAATAATGAATTATACAGGATAAAATTATATAAAATTCCCTGACATTTTATGAAGCTACCTACAAATAAGCCAGGCAGCAAATGAAATATCTGAAAGACAGAGATGGATGCCCAGTGAGTTTTGATGGATTGTACACACAGGTATCAAATTGCTTGAACCTTACTTCCTAGAAAAGGTTAATGACTCTTTTTGCTTTTTACCCTTTTGCTTAACTGCTATCTATACAGATTAACCAGGGACTGCATTGAAGGGCACCCATGCCTGCGTATCTGTCAGTACAGCTTGCTGATGTTACAACACACTGAGCTATGGGATAGGTAGTGTGGCTGATCATTATTTTTAAAATTCACTGAATTCTCTACCAGAGTTCTGCTAAGGCTATATTGAAAAATGTTTTAATATAAGTGAAAATCAAAGATAATTTAAAAATATGCAACTATATAATTAATCTATATAGCAATTCATTTAAATTATTAAAAATCATTTTTCCTTTTCTTTTTATAATTTTATTAGTTTATTTTCTCTCCCCTTCTTCCTCTCCTCTTCCCTCCCCCACCCACCTTCCTTTCTCCTCAGAGAAGGAGAGACCTACCATGGATATCAGCCAGCCTTAACATATCAAGTTGCAGTAGGACTAGGTTTTATGTTCTTCATCGGGTATACACTAGACTCCTATTGCGTCTAGACAAGGCAGCTCATTTAGGGGAAAGGTGTCCAAAGGCAGATTACAGAGTCAATTACAGCCCCTGCTCTAGCTGTTGCGGTCTCACATAAAGACAAAGCTGCTTTAGGGACATAGGCTCCCTACACATATGTACCACATATGTACACACATATGTGTAGGGAGCCTACGTCCATCCTATGGTACTCTTTGGTTGGTGGTTCAGTCTCTGTGACCCTATGGGCTTCATATGGAAAAACAAAAACCACAGGATAGCTAAAGAAATCCTGTGCAATAAAAACTCCTGGTGGTATCACTATCCCTGATTTCAAGCTGTACTACAGAGCTACAGTAATAAAAACTGCATGGTATTGGCATAAATACCATGACAGGTTGTTCAGTGGAATAGAATCGAAAACTCAGAAATAGCCCCACACACTGATCAACGCTTGATTTTTGACAAGGAAGTCAAAACTACACAATCGGGGGGCGGGGGGGAGCATCTTCAACAAATGGTGCTGGTCTAAGTGGATATCTGCTCGCAGAAAATGCAATTAGATCCATATTTATCACCCCCCAAAAAATGAAACATTTTTAAAGTGAAAGTTTTATCATCCTTGTATGTGCAGATTTTATGACTTTTATCAGTTATATGGTTTTACAACCTTGGATTATATGTTGAGTTAAATTTCTTTGTTGTGCATTTAAGGTTCAGAATTAAAAATTGAACTATGAATAATTATTCCTTTGAAATAATTATCCACCTGTATACTACAATTTTGGGTTATTATTTTATGTTATTTCATATCGATGATGCATTCATTCACTATACCACATTGGCCTTACCATCCAAACGCTCAGTGGTCTTAAAGGAATATCTTCCTTCCATCTCTTGGGTTTTTAAAAGATGGAATGAAGCCATATAGGAGTTAATGCACTCAACTTGAAAGCAGAGCTATAAGTCTTCCTGAAATGCCTCCAGTGAGATGTGTTGAAAGCAGAGGGCTGGAGTGCTCATAAGACCCTGACTATTCCTAAGCATGCGTGGTCCAACACTTGCTGATTTGCCTGGGATGCATTGATGTAGTACCACCCTTTGTGTGTTTCAGGTGTGTGGAGGTCATTGCAAAGGAAGGACAGAACCTGAAAGAGCTGTACCTGGTGTCCTGTAAGATCACTGATTATGGTACGTAATGAGCCTTGCCCTACCCCCTTACCCTTAGACGAACAGAGGTCTTAAAAATCAACAAAAGCTATTTAAAGAGATGTCAAGAATTACTTTAGTTTGTTCACTTATGCAGTTCTGATGAGACCAAAGTGAAAGGAGAAATAATAGTCTAGAAATCACAGTAGAATGAGTGTGTGCTCATTCTGACATGCGCACTGATACACACAGGAGAGTGCAGATTGGAGAGCAAGGAAATGCGAATAATTGTCAGGTCAATTAAATGTCTGATCTCATGAGCAGGACTAGTAATCAGTGTGTTGAGTTTGCTGCCTCACATTAGTACTGTGTAAGGTGTGTGCCTGGTGCTCAGGGGGCAGGCCCTGGCACCGCATCCTAGTGGCCAATGTAAGAGGGGTGTGAAGTGTCCGTGTATATTGTCTCAGAGGCCTACACTATAGGAGTACTGCATAGCCTCTGTAGACAGCAAGACCCACATTGTCATGCACAGTGTGCGCTCACCCTCCTGAAATTGTCTTGTTCTGCTTCCAATCTTTTCCCAATCAGGATGTATTTGACCTTATGTATAGTTGAGGCCAGATACTTGTCACTGTGTGAGGGAGAACTGTTTCCTTTTCTTCTGACTGCTTAAATTGTTTATTTAAATTTTAATTTTTTTTCTCTTGAGAAAAATTAGTATTCTACCAAGTCTTCCATTTTTAGCTTTTATATCTGCTGCGACTCCAATCCTAGTACGTCTGGCCGGTCTGCCCTGGGAAGGAGATGGGTGCATTGTCAGATCCCAAGTTTGCCATTTAGACAAACTAATAAAGAATAATAGGACAATGTCGGGGCATATTGATCGCCTAGTAAGCATGCATGAAGCTCTGTGCTTAATTTATAGCCATTTCAGATACAGTTTACGCAGACTTTTAGAAAACGCTGTTTCCATATTGTTGTCTTTTTCTAGTTAAACGCTGTAAGGATGTGTTGATTTCTTTTTCCTTCTCTACAGTCCCTTGCCTTGCTTGGCATGTTAAACTGATACTTAACATACCTGACTTTCAAGAGCTTCCCGGAGCTCCTGGTTCCCAGGCCTGGAGAGTCTCCTGCCCAGTGCATGAGTGTGGAGAATGTGTGTGCTTAGGAGTCTCCTTGTGCCCCGCCTCTGCCCTCCTCCAGTCAGGACGCACGTCCCCCTTCCTCTAAGCTCTGCCAGGTAAAGCATTACTAATAGCCTGGAGAGCTGTGGGTTAAATCGCTTTTCCCTTTCACAGACTCGTCTGCGGCTCTACGGTGGAAATGTCTCTAAAATTACACTGCGTTTTGGAGGCTTATTTTGTTTAATAATAAAGGGCCTGTCCAGCTTGTGACTGTTAATTCAGCAAGTGTGGAGGGTGCTCCAGCAAACTCAGGGAAAAAAAGAGAAGAGGTGTTGGATTTGAGACAGATCTAAGATTAAAATTTTCATCTGTTCTTAGACCTTAAGGAAGTGCCCTCACATTCATATTAGAGACTTGTTTATTTGTAGGGAATTAATTCTTCTGTGCAACTACTGCCCAGTCCAGTGAGGAGTAGCGTGTGCTACTTGAGAACACTGCTCTCCTGATGGAGGGTGGATGGAGTCAGGGCTCACTGGACATCCTCCCACAGCCTCCCTGTCCTGGGTCCTGGGAATCTTTCTTCTGTTTGCCTCACTCCCTGTTGTTTTGTGGCATTGCCCTTTTGTGGTAGTGAGTGTTTGTAGTATTTGTCTCTCAGTGTGGTGACAGTATGCTAACTAAATCCTTGTCAACAAAGCTTGGTTTACTTGTGTCTCTGAATCATAGGTTCTCAGTCCCTCTGCGTACATGTCTATTGGAATACCTTTATAGTATTTAAAGCCGGTGTCTGTGTGAGCTGTGTTCAAGACCAGTTAAAGCAAAATTTCTAGGAAGTGGGACTGGAGCGAGATTTCATGATAGCGTGTAAATGACGATTAAGTGCAAGCAAATTAGAACTACTGATCTACTCTACGTGACTATTGAAGCCTCTTTAAAATTGGGCATTTTTATGTACACCTTATCCTTAAGGGATGTCATTCTTTTGGTGACTACTTATTTCTGCTTTACCCATGTTCAACAATGTCCTCCTTGCTTCCTCGTCCTATGTGACTGGGTATGGGCCTGCTTTGGTTGGGGTACGCAGATACTTTTGGCAGTGTTGGGGGATGGATGCGCTGACCCAGGAGAAGCAGCTCACCTGGCAGGCATATCCTGTATCATTTTTGTCAAGCTCCTCACAGGTGTTGAATGTGGATATAGTGCTTAGCAATATCTAGCCAGGCTGTTATAAAGTAATATTCATTTAAACTGATACATGATACAGTTGTCAGGTAGAAAGCCATCATAGTAATATACTTCTATCTCCTCAAATTAAACAGATCTTTATAGTAAAGGATAACAATTTATAAACAAATCAGTAAGTCAGAAATATCAAAGTGGAAAGCACAGCCTTGGGAAATTGCTCCCTGAGGAGAAATCCAATACGGTCACTCATCTATCACTGAACAAATGTGGTATGGGGGGGGGGGTGGACGCGGGACAGGTAACTGAAACTCAGAAAGTGGGTTACAGTTAGACTTCTGTCTCTTCTGTTCATCATAAGCCTAAAGTATGTTACTTAAGTTCCATGTAGCACCCACTGGTATATTGGACACTCATTAACAGTTCTGAGAAATTACCCCAGCTATGCATGTACACACTGCTCCTCCCTTCCTATTTTTAGGAAACATCTGATACAGTTTGAACTTGTGTTGGTCTATAGCTACCTTGATGACTTCCAGAACTAAGCGATTAGAAGGGAGAGAAAGAAGGGGCTAAGGGAAGACCGGCTTATCCACGTCACATCCTAACCTGGCCTTATTTCCTTTATTTTCTCTTTATTTCTTCTTAGAAACTCACTTTGGGTTACTTGTATATATTTCTATGTTTCTAGGATAGTTTTCCAGCTAATATCTTTTTGATCTCTTTTAAAGCCTACTTTTCAAAACTCTCATTCAGAAAAGTGTCTCTTGGAATTAAGAAGAGAGCAGAAGTGGGAATCAGTCTGTAACACCCAGGTTCACAGAGGTCAGAAGCAGTCACTGTCTCAGCAGCACAGGCCTCCCTAAGATTCAGTATGTAGGAAGGATGAGCCTCCATACTAAATTCTCCATTGTAAACCTCGGCACTCCAGGTTATGTGAGCATTGTCAGCACATTTTCTCTTTTTAAACTTCAGCACTGCTGAGGACCCTTAGAAGTATATTCTGGAAATATCTCCTTGTCTGCATTCTCAAACTGTCAAGTGAACTTTGAGGAGGACAGTAAACTCTTACTCCTTGTAGTTTAGTGTCCACAGGTTGCTTGCACCCACAGCATCGCTGGGCTTTTGAGGAGTTTTCCTGTCAGTGCTGGAGCCAAGCTCAGGATCTTGACTACCGCTGGACCACATTCCCAGATCCATAGGCTTCCTCCCAGCCGCTCCACCAGCTGCTCTGTGGCTCTCGGAAGCCCAGGAGTGCTCTCCTGGGTGCTTTCTTCCCTGCTCAGTACTGCTCTTGGGCACAGTACTTCTTTGATGTGGGGCATTTCTAACTTGACAATAAATCATGCTTTTGGATTACACAGGACTAAGGGTTTCCCACATCAGAGCCAACCACGGTGCCTGCTGTCCTTCCAGTTGACCTAACACTTAGAGGCCTGTCAGAAGAGAAAGTCAGAGTCCACAGTGTGCCAGGCCCCGTTTTTATGTCTAAGAGAGTGCGGTTTCTCCTATTCCTGAAGCTGTCACAGAAGGACTGAGAGGCTAGGCTGCTAGCCTGGTGCTGGAATGACAGCACAGCTCTTTCTCGCAGGCAGGAATGGTAGGGGTGGTCTGGGAAGATTGATCTCTGCTTGGGTATAACCCGTCTTCACCCTTGCCATACTGACCTTCTACTGCTATTGAAAGATTTATGGACTGTACCTTCCCCACCCTGCTCAGGATCCAGGATCTCTTTGCTGCTAGTCAACTCAGATTAGGGTCTGGGATGTATTATCCAAGCAGCACTGCTGGAGAGACAAAGGAAATCCAAAACAGGGTCTGCAAAAGCCACAGCAGAAATGCTCCTCTCTCCTTAAGTCTTAAACCAAAGTCAGTTTACTCTTGTTATACCGTCTTATTTTTCATATTACTAGGTGTGTATTACCTCCAGTGGTGTTCCATTTAAAATAACTTTCTAGCATTTTCTTTTTGTTTCAGTTTAAATTGTATTTTAAACTGCTCCAAGATTGCCTGGTAAGAGGCACCTCTTTTTGTAGGCAGAAGTAACTCTAATAGCTGTAAAGTGACAAAGAAGAGCTTTGGAATGGATATTTGCAAGTCAAAAAGAATGCTCTATTGCCTGCTGTTATTACTCTCATTTTCCATTCTGTTATTTAAATATAAATAGCACCCATTGTTGCTTGCAAGATAGTACTACTTTACTGAACCCTCTGCTTTGCATATTCTCATTTTTTTATATGTCCATTTAGATATTTCCCTCTATTTCTACTTTACTTAATTCTTCATTCTGCTTCACTTAGAAGATATCATGATCTCCTTTCCTTCTAAATAATGGGCCTGATTTTCACCTGAAATTTGGCATTTGCTACACTTAGTTATTTGAAAGAAAGGGAAACAAGAAGAAAATCAGAGCACATGAATGAGTCAGAATTTACACCACTTCCCACTCATCCATCCCCTGTGTGTGCTTGCTCGAGCGCACGTGTGTGTGTGTGTGTGTGTGTGTGTGTGTGTGTGTGTTTGCGTATATGTGTGTGCCTGTATATAATATGTGTGTAGGGGTATGTGTGTGATTGCGCACACACGTGCGTGTGTGTGTGTGTGTGTGTGTGTGTGTGTGTGTGTGTGTGTTTGCGTATATGTGTGTGCCTGTATATAATATGTGTGTAGGGGTATGTGTATGATTGCGCACGCGCGCGTGTGTGTGTGTGTGTGTGTGTGTGTGTGTGTGCATGCATGCGCACACGCATGCGCACATCTACTCCATTGTTGAGGGAGCACGTCCTGGGAGTCAGTTCTCTCCTTCCACCATGTGGATCCCTAGGACCAAACTTTTTTTTTTTAATTAGATATTTTCTTTATTTACATTTCAAATGTTATCCCATTTCCAAGTTTCCCCTCCAAAAATTCCCTATCCCCTCCCCCTGCTCCCCAATCCTCCTACTCCCATTCCTAGTCCTGGCATTCCCCTACACTGGGACATACATACTTCACAGGACCTAGGGCCTCTCTTTCCATTCTAGGCCATCCTCTGCTACATATGCAACTAGAGACAGAAGATCCACCCTACCGTGTTTGTTTGTTTGTTTGTTTGTTTGTTTGTTTGTTT
The DNA here is from genome assembly GCA_902729485.2 of Mus minutoides. Classification (NCBI taxonomy): domain Eukaryota; kingdom Metazoa; phylum Chordata; class Mammalia; order Rodentia; family Muridae; genus Mus; species Mus minutoides. The sequence goes on from LR749797.1 coordinate 1,606,500, forward strand.
TTAATTGGTGGTTTAGTTCCAAGGAGCTCTAGGGGTACTAGTTAGTTCATATTGATGTTCCTCCTATGGGGTTGCAAACCCCTTCAGCTCCATGGGTACTTTCTCTAGTTCCTTCATTGGAGACCCTGTGCTCTGTCCAATGGATGACTGTGAGCATCCACTTCTATAGTTGCCAGGCACTGGCAGAGCCCCTCAGGAGACAGCTATATCAGGCTCCTGTTCACAAGCTCTTGTTGGCATCTGCCATAGTGTCTGGGTTTGGTGGTTGTTTATGGGATGGATCCTCAAGTGGGGCAGTCTCTGGATGGTAGTTCCTTCAGTCTCTGCTCTGAACTTTGTCTCTGTAACTCCTTCCATGGATATTTTGTTACCCCTTCTAAGAAGGATTCTGAGCTTCTGGGCTAGCATCAACTTATCAGTGAGTGCATATCATTGCATATCATGTGTGTTCTTTTGTGATAGGGTTACCTCAGTTAGGATGATATCCTCCAGATTCATCCATTTGTCTAAGAATTTCATAAATTCATTGTTTTAATAGCTGCATAGTACTCAATTGTGTAAATGTACCACATTTTCTGTATCCATTCCTCTGTTGAGGGACATCTGGGTTCTTTTCAGCTTCTGGCAATTATAAATAAGGCTGCTATGAACATAGGGGAGCATGTGTCCTTATTACATGTTGGAACATCTTCTGGGTATATGCCCAGGAGTAGGACCAAAATCTTGCAAAGACATTACTTACTGAGCTATTTTGCTGTCCTGAAATATTTAATTATAACTTTATTCAATGCTTTTGTTTAGTTGGAGCAAAGAAATCATTGACTTTCTTCCCTGGTTACTAAATCAATACAAGACCGTAGTTAGATTCCCTTGAAATAAAAGATTGAACAATGACAGTGTTTATGCTGTTTGTTATGATTAAACTACAGTATTCAGTTTAGCAGAAAGGACTTTTAAAAATACTTCTTCAAAAAATACTACTGTTGATATGCAAAGGGAGAGCCACCATCTCAACAATATTTATAGATAGATAGATAGATACATAGATAGATACATAGATAGATAGATAGATAGATAGATACATAGATACATAGATAGATAGATAGATACATACATACATACATACATACATAGATAGATACATAGATAGATACATAGATAGATAGATAGATAGATAGATAGATAGATAGATACATAGACAGATAGATAGATAGATACATAGATACATAGATAGATAGATAGATAGATAGATAGATAGATAGATACATAGATAGATAGATAGATAGATACATAGATAGATAGATACATAGATAGATAGATACATAGATAGATAGATACATAGATAGATAGATAGATAGATACATAGATAGATAGATACATAGATAGATAGATAGATAGATAGATAGATAGATAGATAGATAGAGGGAGGCAGGGAGGGAGAGAGAGAGAGTATTTATTATTTAATTTCTGTCAACAGAGCGTTATACCTTTTGGTGAAATTCATCTCCGTATATTGTATGCATTTGCTAGTTTTTGGTTTTTTGTTTGTTTGTTTTTTCATTTTTCCAGACAGGGTTTCTCTGTGTAGCCCTGGTTGTCCTGGAACTCACTTTGTAAACCAGGCTAACCTCAAACTCAGAAATCTGCCTGCTTCTGCCTCCCAAGTGCTGGGATTAAAAGCATGTGCCACCACTGCCCGGCTGCTATTAATTTCAATATGTTATATATTTTGATAGCTTTTCTCTTATATAGTAAAATATTTGTATGTTGACTCAGTATTTTTTAGCCTATTTCTACTTTGCTCCTTTAGCTATTAAAAATTTTTTAATTAAATTATCTATATGAAAAAATTATTTCCATAACCATCTAAATACAACTCTCTCTCAGTAGAGTTCTTAAGCTAAGAAATAGCCTAATCCATATTTCAAACTAAATAAACCCATTCAGGTGATTATGGCATATAAATGGTCTTACACCTTCAAGTATATATATTTACATACATACATACATACATTCATACTGTTCTAAATTAACTTTCTATAAATGAATATTATAATTCTACATTTAACATAACTACTATCTAAGAACTGTCCAACTTTTTTATATTACTTTTGTATATGGAAATATTGTGTTTAACTTTAATTAGCTGTTTTTAACCTTACACTTAATGGAAAAGTCTCCTTTTATAGATATAGAAAACTTATATCAAATCAAGGGATCAATTTTTGAGACATGCCCACTTTTAGATTTCACTGCTTCCTGCTCCGCACACTAAGTATTTCCGTTGGTGGTGGTAGTGGTGGTGGAAGTCTTAGCACAAATAGAATCCTGACTCTTCCTCATGGGTGCACAGTCAATGGTGTACAGCTTATAAGAAGCATCGAAACACATGCACTGAACACCATGATTGTTACATAGCTTCTTGCCTTGTGGTATTTAGTGAAAGAAAAAAGACATCTGGATATTCAGAACTTGTTGAAAATGCCTTCCTCAGTGGTAATGAGTTCTCAAAGCAAAGATCTATGCAAGCAAAGCTGATGTCTAAGGCAGAGGAAGGAGGAGGGAAGCCAGGGAAGATACTTGCCTTATATGATTCTTAGTCCTTTTCTAATCCGAGGCCTTATTCTGCTGTTTCATAGAGCAGAGCTTTACTCTGAAATGTGTATGCTGCTGGTGGGATGTTATGGGAAAACCCCCAAATAGAGAAATTCATACAAAGTAATAGTCATATATGAATAAGGTTTCCATCATTTTTTTTAAGATTTATTTTATTTATTATATGTAAATACACTGTAGCTGTCTTCAGACACTCCAGAATAGGGCGCCAGATCTCGTTACGGATGGTTGTGAGCCACCATGTGGATGCTGGGATTTGAACTTATCACCTTTGGAAGAGCAGTCGGGTGCTCTTACCCGCTGAGCCATCTCACCAGCCCCGGTTTCCATCATTTTAAGTAATATGATGGTATCAGTTTTAAAAGTTGGTCTGTAAGAGATAGGGGCTTATGAGAAGACAACTGTCATGGACTGCTCTAGGTGCAGAAGGATTTGGGGCAGAGGCAGCAGAAGTGGGCCTCTGAGCAGGTGGAGCCCTGGGGAAGATTTGGAACATAGGAGGGTGTCTGAATGGATGAGTTTATATGCATTGGTTAATCTAAAGAAAGAAGAGAAACCATGCAAAATGAGGCTATCTGTGCACACACAGGCAAATGTTGAAGAAACCTCATGAAAATATTCTATTTAAAAATTCAAAATAAGTTCCAATTTTTTTGTTGTAACTTATCCTGTCTAAATCATCATCCCCATGGCAACAATTTAACATACATTATATAGAATTAAACGTTATGTTGGGCAATAGCTACTAATCAAATATATAGCTCGACCAAGAACAAATGTATACCTTCATCATAATAATGATAGAATAATTGCAGTTTATTGGTATTTTCTGTAGACATTAATTCCTTAAACATTCCATTTTAAGACTTGCTGTTACTACTGGAGCCTATGTGAAAACTGAGATCTGCTATGGTACAACTTCACACAGTTTATGAATTGTGTTCTATATGGATTCAGTGTCAAGATAACTTCTTACATACTCACTGTTAGGTCGTGACATGCATGGAGTATATAGTATCTCTCTCTTTTCTCTCTCTCTCTTTTTATTGGATACTTTATTTATTTGCATTTCAAATGTTATCCCCTTACCTGGTTTCCCCTCTGAAACTCCCTATCCCATCCTTCCTCCCCCTGCTTCTATGAGAGTGCTCCCTCACCCACCCACTCCCACCTCCCAGTCCTGGCATTCCCCTACACTGGGTCATCAAGCCTTTCCAGGACTAAGGGCCTCTCATCCCATTGATGTCTGACAAGGCCATCCTCTGCTACATATGCAGCTGGAGCCATGAGTCCCCCCTGTATTCTCTTTGGTTGGTGTTTACTCCCTTAGAGCTCTGGGGTGTCTGGGTGGTTGATATTGTTGCTCTTCCTCTGAATTTCAAACCCCTTCAGCTCCTTAAGTCCTTTCTCTAACTTCTCCATTGGGTACCCCATGCTCAGTCCAATTGTTGGCTGTGAGCATCCTCCTCCGTATTTGTCAGGCTTTGGCAGAGCCTCTCAGGAGACAGCCATATCTGGCTCCTGTCATCAGGCACTTCTTGGCATCTGCCATAGTGTCAGGGTTTGGTGGTTGTATATGGGATGGATCCTCAGATGCTGCAGTCTCTGGATGGCTATTCCTTCAGTCTCTGCTCCAATCTTTGATCCGTATTTGCTGCCGTAAGTACTTTGTTCAGTGTTCTAAGAAGGACCGAAGCATCCACACTTTGGTCTTCCTTCTTCTTGAGCTTCTTGTGGTCTGTGAATTATATCTTGGGTATTCCAAGCTTTTGGGCTAAGTTCCACTTATCAGTGCATCCCATGTGTGTGCTTTTGTGACTAGGTTACCTCACTCAGGATGATATTTTCTAATTCCATCCATTTGCCTAAGAATTTCAGGAATTCATTGTTTTTAATAGCTGAATAGTACCCCATTGTGTAAATGTACCACATTTTCTGTATCCATTCCTCTGTTGAGGGACATCTGGGATCTTTCCAGCTTTGGGCTATTACAAATAAGGCTGCTATGAGCATAGTGGAGCATGTGTCTTTATTACATGCCCAGGAGTGGTATTGCTGAGTCTGAGGAACCCCCAGACTGATTTCCAGAGTGGTTGTACCAGCTTGTAATCCCACCAGCAATGGAGGAGTGTTCCTCTTTCTCCACATCCTCACCAGCATCTGCTGTCACCTGAGTTTTTGATCTTAACTATTCTGAGTAGTGTGAGGTGGAATCTCAGAGTTGTTTTGATTTTGCTTTCCCTGATGACTAAGGATGTTGAATATTTCTTTAGATTCTTTTCAACCATTCAGTATTATTCAGTTGATAACTCTTTGTTTAGCTCTGTACCCTGTTTTTAATAGGGTTATTTTGGTTCTCTGGAGTCTAACTTCTTTCATTCTTTGTATATATTGGATATTAGCCCTCTATCAGAAGTAGGGTTGGTAAAGATATTTTCCCAATCTGTTGGTTGCCGTTTTGTTCTATTGACAGTGTCCTTTTCCTTACAGAAGCTTTGCAATTTTATGAGGTCCCATTTGTCGATTCTTGATCTTAGAGCATAAGCCATTGGTGTTCTGTTCAGGAAAATTTCCCCTGTGCCCATGTAATTAAGGCTCTTCCCCACTTTCTCTTCTATTAGTTTCAGTGTATCTGGTTTTACATGGAGGTCCTTGATCCACCTGGACTTGAGCTTTGTACAAGGACATAAGAATGGATCAATTTGCATCCTTCTACATGCTGACCTCTAGTTGAACCAGCATCATTTTTTGAAACTGCTGTCTTCTTTCCACCGGATGGTTTTAGCTCCTTTGTCAAAAATCAAGTGACCATAGGCGTGTGGGGTCATTTCTAAGTCTTCAGTTTTGTTCCATCCATCTACCTCCTGTCTCTATACCAGTACCATGCAGTTTTTGTTTGTTTGTTTGTTTTTTGTTTTGTCTTGTTTTGTTTTTATCACAATTGCTCTGTAATGCAGCTTGATGTCAGGAATGGTGATTCCCCCAGAAGTTGTTTTATTGTTGAGAATAATTTTTGCTATCCTGGGTTTTTTTTTTATTACTCTAAATGTATTTGAAAATTGCTCTTTCTAACTCTATGAAGAACTGAGTTGGAATTTTGATGGGGATTGCATTGAATCTGTATATTGCTTTTGGCCAGATGGCCACTTTGACTATATTAATCCTGCCAATCCACACGCATAGGAGATCTTCCATCTTCTAAGATATAAAACAACATGATCATCTCATTAGATGGTGAGAATGCATTTGACAAAAATCCAACACCCCTTCACAATACAAGTTTTGGAAAGATCATGTATTTAATACTTTTAAACGCTCAATTTATGCTCAGTCTTCATTATTGTGTTGCTTTTTGTCCTTTAGGCAGGCTCTCTACCGTAGGCTTCCCCCACACTCACTATGTAGTTGAAGATGTTCTTGAACTTCTGAACCTCCTGGCTCCACCTCCACGGTGCTGGGATTAGAGTTGTGTGCCACCACATCCAGGATGTTTGGTACCAGGAATCAAATCCAGACCATCATGCATGTTAGCCAAGCATTCTACAACTGAGCCATGTCCCCAGCCCAACTACTTTCTTAATTTCAAATTTTTGAATAATTCTTTATAAATTAAGTTTTCCGGAGCCTGTGATGAAGTAAAATCCTAATGAAGTAATTAAATTTTCTGTAATTTCCTTTTAAATGTATTTCAGTGTATTTGTGAAAGACCGGGAACCATTGTGTTTTTTCAGTAGACAAGCAAATAGGGCCCAGACAGATTTTAGTCCATTGCAAATGATGGCCATTGCCCCCTCTCCCAGCAGGTGACTTTTACATTTCTTCCTTTCTCTGGCAGGTATTGTTTGCTCATTTTAATGGCTATTTTAAACCAATGTCAGGTAGCACAAGATACTTCATAGATTTGTAGTATGTACACATATTTGAAAATTCATAACTGTCATATAAAACATCATGGGTAGTTGTTCTTCCCCCTGGTTTCTTGGCTGTGGACTCCCCAGGGCCTTCGGTCTCAGTGCTGCCGTTTGCCTTGGTTTCCATTCATGAACAGTCTTTAAAAGATCAAATCCCAGTCCCTCCTTTGGCGGATTTTCTGCTCTGCCTCCTCCTTTAGCTTTATCTTTAGGGCCCTCCTTTTCTGAAATAAGAGTTGGGAAGAAAGGAGATGTTATATACTCTGTGTGCATTCCTTGTAGACCATCACGCCTCTTGCTCTCTGTGTGCATTCTTTGTAGACCATCACGCCTCTTGCTCTCTGTGTACATTCCTTGTAGACCATCACGCCTCTTGCTCTCTGTGTACATTCCTTGTAGACCATCACGCCTCTTGCTCTCTGTGTGCATTCCTTGTAGACCATCACGCCTCTTGCTCTCTGTGTGCATTCCTTGTAGACCATCACGCCTCTTGCTCTCTGTGTGCATTCCTTGTAGACCATCACGCCTCTTGCTCTCTGTGTACATTCCTTGTAGACCATCACGCCTCTTGCTCTCTCCTGTGCTATCTTGTCTTTGTGTAGCAAAGGTCAGAGATCATGATCATTTTTCTTTAGTAATTTCCAAAATCCTGAGTTGTTTATTTTGTCTTTCAAATGGGACCAAAGATATATTACTCAATATCATTTTAAGCTTAGCCATTTTTGTCTTATACATATGCAGACAGTCCTATTTATGATAAAAGATTAGAAGTTATTTCAAGTTGGTTCCTCTGTTCCTTAAACTTAACTGGCTTGTCTAATTCTCTTCAAGATAGATGAATGGATAAGCCATTTCTTCTAAAATATATTGTTTATTTAATGAATTTTTCATCTAAGTGTATCCAGAACCCTCTACTGATTTTCTGCCTAGAAATTCCCACCTAAAACCTAGTATGTTCCTCAAGAGGGGCCCAACCTCTGTAATCCAAAAAGTCAATTTTAAAGCATCATCATTTGGAAATGCCCAATGCAGTAGTGATTTCTTATATGCTCTCTCTCTCATCCATAGCTGCTGTCCCTGCTTGTGGAGAAAGGGAAGGAACTGAAAAATGAAAGGTAGTTTTGTATTTCTGCTGCTCAGTCCACTTTCTGGTCATTGCTTCCAGAGTTTGCTGAGACTTTTTAGATATAACAAGTAACTTTATGCTCAATTTATGTAGTTTTACACACTTTCCCCCATAGCCTTCAAGCTTCCTTGTGTTGCAATAGCTATGACTAAATGAAGTTAATATTCAGACAAACAACCATCTGTGAACCTCCTGTGAGTTTCCTCCTTCCCCAAAGTACAGACGACAGGCTGGACCTGTTAGCAAATGAGCTGCCCAGGAAGGAGTAGGAACCAGTCCTTACAGTGTGACTACCTGGGGAGTGAGTGTCTTGGGGTCCATGGTATCAACCATTCCAAGCCCATCTGTTATCTACAGATCAAGAGTGAATAGTCCCATCTACCTCCTAACTTCCAAAACAAAAAACAAAAAACAGACCCTCTTGGTGATCTCTCTGGAGTATGGATGTTAAAGAGAACATTGTCTTTTGCAAAAATACTGGCTTATTCATTTAATTTACTAATTAAGTAAATCAAACTTACTTTTAACTCCGGTATTCAACTGTTCATTTTAACCCTTTTTCCAGAGCATTCTCTAAGACTCAGTCACCTGGAGTTTATCTGTCATATGTGTTTTTCATCTAGAGTTTATCGCATGACATTTAATAAATAGTTTGAACTTTTCAACTTTTGTAACAATTGAGTTGAGTTGGCATGGCTGATCCAGCCTCTGTGCCATGTGCCATGCATTTCAAACTGAAAGTGACTTGGCTGTCGCCAAATGTGACTGATAGTCAGCAGAGAAAAGGAGACTTTTAAAAACTGTAAAAGGGGGATAAACAAAGCCAAAACCACTCTATCTTTAGGAATTTCTGATGCTTTTCTTTTTTGTGAGGCAGGTGTTTGTGTGTGTGTGTGTGTGTGTGTGTGTGTGTGTGTGTGTTTGGAGTACACGTCTATCCTGCTAAAATGAATAATATCCATAGATCTAATACAATGTTTACAGATCATGGTGTTTTCATGTTGTAAACAATTCTTTGATGCAGAGAAAATGTATAGAAAACAAGTTAGTGCATGCTTTTGATGATGGATACTGGTGTATTTCTAACCATCACTGTTGTTTAGGTTAAGATCTCCCCTCCCCCATACAGCCTGATTCTTTCTTTCTACTGTCTCGTCTTTGCTCACAGATGGCTTTAGGAACTTCTCCAAGAAAACAGTTTTGCTCTGAAAATATTTTTTGTTCCATAAAGATTCTTCTGCTCTATTATTATATTTTAAAATTCACAATAATCTCCTAATAGGATCCAGCCCCTTCATTGCCCTCTGTTTGTTTGGAAGTTCCCCTGCAGTCAGTCTTGGAAGGCAGAGTCCCCACGATACCGCTCTGATGTGCATAACACATCCCACAGGTCATGGTCAAGAATCATCTGCAAAGACACCCTGAACCTGCATGAGGGGCATATATTCGAAATTAGAAGTTAGTTTGATTCTGTAGTGTTATCTACTTGTTAAATGAAAATAAAATAGGGTGTTATAGATGCTATATAAGCATGTTATAACAGCATGCGTATATGCCATGCACAGTGAGGGAGAATACTCAAGCTGCCCATCTTGAACAACAAAAAGAAACTAAAAATTTCTAGCTCTATAAAATAAGTGAAAAGCGTGAAATTTAATCAGTCTTATTTTATGTGAGGCAAATGTACTTGGCTTTTTTTGAGAATCATGCCGTCTGCTCTGGTTTACATAAGAAATTGGGCAAAATCCTCAAAGTATTCGTTCTCAACTTTGCCTTTCCAGCACACCTTGCAATCAAGACTTGCAAATGACTCACTTTCTAAAATACGATAAATTAGTATAGATTCAAATATTTTTCCCTCTCATATTCTGATTAAAATATTTTCCTAAATGTCAAGAAAAGAGGTGAGTTTACCAAGCTTGCTGAAATCACCCATAACTGTGGCTTTCCCTCATGTTGGAGCTCTGTGTGCCTGGTACTTATCACTGTGAATAATTATTAGCTACTTACATAGTTGTAACCTGTACCATTGTAATAAATGATAGCAGAGCGGCCCCCCAGGACCCAAATGCACGGTCCTCTAGACTTCTGACATGTTCATTTACTTGGATAACAGTGTGGCACCAAAGCAGTTTCAGGAAATGTACTATAGATAGGCATGTATGTTTCATGTGTTCCTGTGTTCATCATATTCCTTAGTGTGCAGAAGGACAGACTGGCAGCAGAACTGCTGGGGGACCTCAGAACAGTAAGCACCAGACAGCATACAAGTGAAGCAAGAACCTCCCCACATGATGCAGATGTATTGAAGGGTGTGTCCTTTACAGAACCAGGCATCTTTTTCATAAAATCTCATCTCTTTTGCTAAATAGACTATTGACTTGAAATCTGTTCTTTCTTAGTTTATGAAAAATCAGATGTAAAATTTCCATTTATGAAAGTAATATTCATTATAATACTATATACTATTAAATTGGTTGCTTTATAACATAGTCTTTAAATTAGAAAACTACTGTAATTTCTTGAGGTTTCTCCGTTTATAGAAAGGCTATAAATGTGTTATATGTGTGGCAGACTCTACAGATATTCATTGTAATTTTTTCAGCTACAGGAAACCAGTTGGCAATTGTAGAATTATACTTAGGAGCTGTGTAGTATAGCTGTTATAATCTACTGTTATAAATCTATATAAATCTACAACCTGCTAGGAAAGATGGAATCTCTTCCAACTTCTGACTGTAATAAATGATTTCGGTGGACTCTGGTCTGCCTCACAAATGCGTTTAATATTTTCTGAACTGAGCCTTTCTTCTATGCCGGTATGTTTCTAACTGTGCATGTTCAGGCTACTGATTGACTGACCGAGAACCAACTCATTCTCTCAGAGACATATTCAGCCCCAGCTACTACAAAGATGCATTCTGGGGCCAGAATTGGTCCTTTACTAACAAAGCTTGCTTTCTGCCAGTAGTGATACTTATAACGTGAATGAAAATTCACTGACCTATATTCTTCCGTTTAAATCCTTAAAAATTTAAATTAAAACTTTGTCAACAGTAATTCTAACCATACTGAGGCAAAAAGAGCGTTCCCTACAATCTGGCTGCACTAAATGTAATTCATAACTATCAGAAATCCGTTTTCTCTGCATAACTTTTAAGAACGCTCCTGATGTCTTGAAAATTCCATGCAATTTTCTTTAAAAGTTGGTCTGGAATGCCACTGTGCATCTTGAAGCCACACACAGCGAGTTAAATTACAGCAATAGCGCATTTCTCAAGCACCATAGAGTTGCAAATCCTTTATCCTCAAGTACATAGTAGCGGATTTTCTCCTTGAACAGTGAAGGAAGTTGAACTTGGGGGCTGTTTCAATTTAACACATGATGTGCCTGCCGCATGCTCGCACCTTGGCTTGCCTTGCCTGGTGGTTTTTCCTCATTCATCCTTGCTTCCTGTGAAAAGAATTAAGTATGTAATACCAATTATGATACTGGACCCTCCTGACCACCGTTTTCCAAGCCTCCTTTCCCTATCCTGGCTTCTGTGTAAGTATTTCCTCTTCAGTGGGTAGGTTCATCTAAATGCAACAGAGAGTGCTTGCTGTCAGTGTGATACACTCTCATTGCAGCTACCCAGCCTCCTCTGCTCAGCATTCATGCACCACTCAGCTCACGCTAGGGTATTCTCAGCGCCTCCTTCTCCTTCCTACCTCACATGGTAACCATGACCAAGCCAGGCTCAATCTGTTCACAGAATATACCTTCAGTGAACTATTGATAACCCACCAGGCACTTAACTGTGTGCTCGGTTCCATTGATCCTGCCATTCTGTCTTAGCCTCCCAGACTGGTGTGTCTGTCCATCCCCTCACCAGCCCAGCATAATGTACTCCTGGAAAAATAGGTGCCAGCCTCACAACTATTCATTTACACCAAGTGTAGTTTTCCTAATAGGCGTTGTCAATGGAGGGCATGAGGATTAGAAACTTCCTAATATGGGCAGCCATGGGAAATCTTTGTCACAAAACAGCTATAATGAACTTTCTAAAAATGCTTTTAGATAGCTGGGCAGTGGTGGCACATGCCTTTAGTCCCAGCACTCGGGAGGCGGAGGCAGGCGGATTTCTGAGTTCAAGGCCAGTCTGGGCTACAAAGTCAGTTCCAGGACAGCCAGGGCTATACAGAGAAACCCTGTCTCGGAAAAAAAAAAAAAAAAAAAAAAAAAACCGGCTTTTAGATGAGTAAATAAAACATATTCAATTGTGCATGCCTTTATATGTTGTTGTAAGCTAGGTATCATAACTGTCATCTGTAGTCTATACTGGAGAGGTGGAGGCAGGAGAATCCAGTTTTGAAGGCAGATGAAGTTTACATAGTGAACCTTTATTTTTAAAGGCAATCAAAAGGTAAAAGAAGAGGAGAATTGAATTCTTTATCCTGGCTTGTTTGAAGCCTTAAGATCAAAAAGAATGTTAAAAATTAAACATGCAGGTGCCCTGACTACTACCCTCAGGCATTGTTCATCATTAGGGGGCACCTTGGAACAATGCAGTTAGAGGACTTGAAGGCTAGCGTCAATCTGCTAGAGGGCATTGACCTGCAGCCCCCTTCTGTAGGCGCCTGCATGGCCTCAGCTTACCCCCACACCTAACAGACAAAGAGAGGCACATCGCTGCTTACGTCCCTGCAGGGTTTAGTTCAGAGACGCATCTCTAGTGGCACCCTCAGTGACATCCAGCCAGGCAGGGCCTTGGCTTCCATCAGTAGTGTTTTCTCGGTGACACGATGGACATATGTCTGTACTTACCGTGGGGACAGGTTTGGGGAGTTAGCCAGAGGTCAGATTCAGATGCAGAGAGAGGAGATTTTGTTAGCTCTCTGCCCACTGTTGGAAGTTTCCATGCAGCTTCAAACTGGACTTTAAAATAATCATGTAGGTATTGGAAGATGCGTTGTTGTCTATAGGCAGTGACTGTGACCCTACGGACACTCAACTGTCGGCTGAAGCTTGTGATGCAGGCGGGATTAGCTAGGCTCTGGCCTGAGGCCTCACTCAAACACAGGACCAGGCCTCTCTAGATTTCCCTCATTCTGAGATTTCCTTCAACTTATTTTCCTTCCACCGTTTCCCAGTAATGTACCATTGTAGCTTTGCCACCCTGGAGGGACTGGCGGAGTGCTGGCTCGTCTCCCCCAGACAAACATAGAACACTTGTATACAAAAGTCTTGAGTTCAGCAAACACCTCAAAGCCTCTATGTATGTTACCTAAGATCTTGCGTGACAAAGCAGAGTGAAACCTTCCTAGCTAACAGGCATGGTAGTGGGGACCGCTACAGGAATGTCACAGGATGTGCTACAGCTCCTACCAGGAAGCGACTCTCAGTAGCATGCCTCCCAGGTCTGAGGTCATGCAAGGCAGAAGTTCTGGAGGCCTCAGAGGGAATTGGGCTTACTGGCTCTTAGAAAATGTTGGATCCTCTGAGGCCCCCATTTCTCTGTGAGGAAACTGGCCCACAGCTGGCCCCATGCCATCTTCTCCTCCCACCTGACTTCTCCTTTCCCTATGTGACTGTCATTTCTTCCCACCGTCCTCCTGCCAAATTCACGGTTTTTTTCATGAAACTCACCAGAATTGAAAGGGTGAGAGACATGCTCTGTGTACAGGTAAGTCTCGTTATGTGATAATATTCTGTAATTTCATTTCCATGATGTAATGCGTTTTCATCAACATGACAAGTCAAACCCAAATCTCCAAAATGAAATACATTTCAAATTAAGTGACTTATCATTACAGACTTTAAAGTGAATTCTCATTACAATAGTAATGTGGATTTTAGTAGTATAAATATAAATATTTGACTAAGTGAAAAATTTATTTCCTTTAACCTAATTCTGTAGCTGAATCTTCCATATAAACTATCTTTGGTTCATAACCAATAATTTTATTTTCTCTAAACTGGATCCCTACTAGTAAATTCTTAGCAGTTGTTATAAAAAACAAAATTATAAAACTAGGTAAATGTGCCACTACATCTAAAGGGATTGTTCTTCCATGTATCCTAGGGGGCATGTAGGGATTTGAGATCAACATGCTAATGCCATTAGCATCTTGGGTTTTATATTTGCAGATTAGTTTACTGAAAATATGTACACAATTTCATAATTTCATATTGGAAGATAAGTGAAAGTGGGCATGTGTGTTTAAGTGTGAGAATCACCTGTGTTGTATTTGACATTACTATTAAATACATTAAAATAATTCATTGTACTGTTTTTTCTTTTATTTTTTTAACCAACTTATTTTTGAAAGGAAGATCTTTTTAATAGATGGTTTCACTGACAAGACATTTTAAGAATAGAAGGGTTTTTTAAATGTTTTTAAATTTACATTAAAACAGTGAAGGATCCCTGGAGAAGATGAAAGTGTCTTTGGCTTGTGATATGTGATGTATTAATACCTTTTTTTGGCTGTCTTGGGACTGTACAACTTGAAGGTAGATATTTTATTCAGTGCAAATGATGCTATGAAATCTATGTTTCCACCAAATCTGTGTTGAATTTTTAACAGTAATCAGATGTCTTTGTTATTTGTTGAGTACTGATTTAGCTTCTGCATATCCATGTGGGGAAAAAGCATAAAATTTTATTCTTAATGTTATCCTTCTTACTTGCTCTCAAAATGATCTTCGTTAGGCAGCAGACCCACACAATGCGATAGGAGTGGGACATGTGAATACATCTCACAGCCGCCTGCATAGCACAGAGAAGGCCATCCTAAGATCACAAGCCTACATGTGATGCAGGCACACAGAGGAGGCAGGGCTTTGAGCACGTTCCTTCACGGGAAAGGCATCCTGTGCAGTAGCAGACTGGATATTGACGAGTTCAGAAGTGGTGGGTATAGGTGATTTGGAATGCAACGTTAAAAGCTTTGCTGCAGTTAGACTTTTTGCTGTAAATTTAGGAGTTGCTGACGGCGCAGGCAGAAAGTGAGAAAACAAGTTTGTCTTCCAGAAGCAAAGTCAGCAGTGTATAGGAAATAGGTGTCACCGAGAAGAGGTCAGCAAGGAAACCATTATTAGTGGTGACAGTGGGATTGTATGCAGAAGGGTTTCCTAGGAGTGCTTCTATGTGCTGCACTGTGGTATTCTATTGACACCTAGCTGCTGTGATATGGTCCTTAGGATTTAAAAGTCAAAATGGCTCAGTTGGGAAGCTCTTAGAATGAGGATTTTATAGCCAAATAAAATCTATATTCATCTATATTTACAGTTGAGATGTGTGTGTGTGTGTGTGTGTGTGTGTGTGTGTGTGTGTGTGTGTTTAGACATGACATAGAAACGGGCCTGCCTCCTTTTGTTGATATCTTCTTCCTGTGGAGAGACAAGTAGGGAGGGATGAAGGGAAACAGAGAATGTATATAATTTAGAAATCATGAAAACATGAGTCTTGTATCTAGTATGTAAGAACAAAGGCAAGGTGGTGGTAGCCCTGAAGCAACAGGGATCTGTTACCACCAAAGGCCAGGCAGACTTACATCCCTGATCTGGGCTGCCTTCTGGTGCTATCTTGATATCTGAGGGCTTTGTAGAACTGACCCTAACCCACACCTGAACATCATAGGAGAGCTGATCATGGGGACAGCATGCACTGTTTAAGACAGTGTCTCTCACTGAACCTGGAGCTGGCTTTTTCTGCTTTTTCTGAGAAGATACATGTCTCCTTCCTCACAGTGCTGCTATTACAGGTACAGGCTACCATGTTAGGCTCTTTGGAGGGTTCTGGAATACTCAGGTTCTGAGAACCCAGGCTCTCGTATACTGTATTCACTGAGCCATTTCCCCAACCCCTAGAATTAAATTCTTTAAATCATAGATCTGTGGACATTGACATTAAAAGGTAAAAATGTTTAATGTCGCTCTCTAACATGCTAATTACATTCTGCTTACCATCACATAAACATCTGTTTCTCAGTTACAATGTGCCAGTGGAATTCTTAATGAAATTTCGGCTTTCCTGTTTAAAGAGATACTTGTTATGTATTGCGGCTTGTGTGCAGTATGTCTCATTCTCACTGTAAGCTAGCCTCGTCCTTCAGAAATATAATGCAAGTCACAGGCGAGAGCTTCCTCAGTAATTTAGAATTTTCTAGTCATCACATTGGAAAAAAAGTGAACAGACACTAGTAAGAGTCATTGTAATAGCATTTAATGCAATAAATGAAACTACTGTCACTTCAGCCCATAATCAACTTATATTGCCTATGAAATATTTTTTCTCATACTACTTATGCAGCATGGTCTGTATTGCATTCCTGGCACTTGTCAGTTTGCACTGCCCTTGTATTAGGTGCTCTATAACTGTGCAGGCTTACGACGCCTGTGCTGGGCAGGCCAGTTCTAGGTTCATGGCCTTTACTAGGTTCATTATAATTTAATAAAATATGAAAATGACTGGCAGTTACTTTATCTGTGGCAAACATGAAACCAACTACTGAACATAGATCTTAATCTTGTTTTACAACAGTGGTGATGGAAATATTTCTTTATTTCCCTAGTTAGAAACTTAAGTTTGCCTCCCACTTCACCCTTCCAGGGTTTTCCTGTTTTTATATCTCCCCCTTTTGTTATCAGCTGTCCTGTCATTTGTAAATCCAGCAGACTGCTCATCTGATACCTCAGAGGAAAAGCCGACAGAGACAGAAATAAAAGGGGTGTCATGAGCTCCTGCACTCTTCCAGTGACTCCCGGCTTGTGTGGAGGATGAAATCTTTTTCTTTAACTTTTTATTGGTTCTTTGTGGACTTCACATTGTCCAACTCATGTCTCCCTCCGCTTGTACCTGGCCTCTACCATTGCAACCTCTTCACCAAGAGAGAAAAAAATAGTTAGCTGTGGAAACTTCAGTATGCCATACTGCGCCCCACATTATAACAACTTCTCTGCTTGCAGATGTTCATTGCAATGACTTGTTAGTGTGGTGCGAGGCCTCTGTCTTCTGCTCGCTGCCCTGTGTTGTGGAGAGCCTGCAGTTTGGGATCTGTAGGACGAGTCGGGCACCTTCTTTCACTCCAGCAGTTCCTTACTGGGGCAGATGTTCTGGTGGACCAATTCAGTGACCTGGATCTGGACCTCAGAGTTATGTGAGCTGCTCAGCCCACTGCTCCTGTCTCTCCTGCCCTCAGGCCCTCAGGGTCAGCTCAGCAGCAGCCCCTGCTACCTGGGCCAGGTCTACCCTGTTGCTCTACCAAGTGCTGCAGCCGATGAGGGCCATGGCCAGTTCTCCCACTCACATGACCCCCAGCTCTGCTGCCTGCCATAGATGGTCTCCCTTATCAGCTCCACTGCACAGCTGTCAGGCAACAAGACTGGCTCTCCCATCCCATGTCACACAAAGCCCACATCCAGGTACCAATCTGCTGTGCTGCCCACCCCGGTGAGGTGCAGGGCCTGCTCTCCTGTTCTCATGACCAGTCTTCTGCCCCTGGGGGTGAGGGCAAAGGCGTGGGGGGGGGTCTCTCCCTGGACAGTGCCACTGCATGGGAGATGAGAGTTATGGCCAGCTTTTCACTCCTAATATCCTCAGGGATGGCTCACGCTCCTACGATGTGCTAGGCTGCTCTCCTGAAAACTGCAGCTGGCTAGTGGTGTGGTCAGCTCTTATGGCCCCAAGGCCGGCTCCTCCATGATGCTCAGGTGAGAGGTAGGGCCACTTCAGGAATCAGCATATCACCAGAAGGCAGCCCAGACTGGGGACATCTACCTGGCCTTTGGTGGTCACAGATCTCTGACACGGACCTAGATGTGGCCCCTGGTGGCAGCACAAGCCAGGACCCCCCACCACAGTCCCAGGTGGCATCACTGGCTACCCACATCAGGCTGCTTCTCACTACCTTTGAGTCTCCAGGTCTGCCTCTCTTCACTGTGCCCACCCACATCATTCTGCTTCTCCCATCTCTCTATCACTTACTTTCTCCTCTTAGTGGCACCTGGGGTCTGCGTGTCTGGGGTCGTCCCAGGGTTGCTATGACCTGCTCTTGCATTACACTGCCAAGCAAGGGTCATCTTGAGCATGGTCTCTTCCCCCTGTGCTCATCTCAGACTTGCTGTTTTTCAGGGAATGTTGGGCTACTAATCATTCCCATGTTCCTAGGTCAGAACACAGAGCATAGATTCAGCCTCTCTCCTCTCTTCCACCTACTGAAACACATGCGACACAACAGCCACGCCTTCTGGGGCAGGGATAATGAATTGTTGACGTTTTCAGGATGTCCTTGCCATGGCACTGTTAATGTAATAAGTAGTAGAGAATATAGTCCCTCGCTGAAGTGCTCGGAAGGACCACAGTCACTGTGTGGATTGGCCTCACTTTGCAGGGTGGGCATGTGTGACATGTGGGCTTTGCTCTATGATGAACCTGCTTATGTAACAATAGAGAATTATTAGAATATTAATTGGTTGCAAGGACTGTGAGACTAGTTTTCATTACATCTTGGTAGTTCAGCATTTATTGGCTCTTTTAGTCTTAACAATTGTAGACTTTTAAAAAAGATGGATTTATTTTACTTATGTGAATGGGTATTTTGCCTGCATGCACAGATATGTGCACCACATGCATGCTTGCATGATGGATCCCTGGAGCTGGAGTTACAGACAGTTGTGAGGTGCGATGTAGGTGCTGGGAATTGAACTCCAGTCCTCCAGTGGAGCAGCCAGTGCTCTCAACTGCTGGGCCGTCTCTCCAGCCCTGTAGAGCTTGAACATCTTTGTTATTACTATTAGGCTCATACAGAAATAGGTCCTCTGTTGCCTGGGAATAAAACATAAATAGCAGGGGGAGCATGATCTGGATTTACCTGCATCTTTGACCCTCACCACATCCTTTCCTTGGCTCTGTGCTAGCTGCTTAGTGAATACTGCTCACACCCAAAGCCCTGAGGTTTGTTCTTGGTGAGGATGGAGGCCTACGGAGGTGAGGTCCAGTCCCAGCTCTGGGCACTAGCTGGGAGTGAGGACATGTGAAAGTCCTCATGGTTTTTCAGACAATAGCTCCATTTTTTCCAAATCTGCGTGCGCTTGAAGGCAGTGAGTCTAATTGCTTTGAAGTAAATCATGACATATCTAAACATGTATATGAAGATAAGGGGATTGTTTAGATGCTCTGAACCTTTTCTTGAACTGTGAATTAGTCACATAAATGCTGGAACTGATGACAGTCTTAAAGGCACAGTGAGGGAATGCGGTAGTTACAATTTGCCTTGAACCTGCTCATCCCATCAAAGAAGATGGAGAACGGTCGTATGGATGACCTTTATAACACCACAGAAGAGCCGAGAAGGGAAGTTGAGGAGAGCTGGGGCGTCATCAGGAGGTTTCAGAGAGAATGAAGGGTTTAGGCTGGTGTGGGGAAGACAGGCTGGATCTCCATAGGAACTCTGCACAGTTGAGACCGGTGTCTGTGATGAAGCCCGAGCTTGTGGCACACAGGAGGGCCCTGTCCTTCATCGCAGTCTATGGGCATCAACTCATGATGTAGGATGCTGAGGTTTGTGTCGTACAGCAGCATCCACCTCTGTCTCAGCACATCTGCCGGTATCCGGAAGGATGGTGCTGGAGTGGACTTAGGTTAAAAGCTCAGGTGCAGACTGCACGTCATCAGCCTTGTAGTCTGAGTTTTTTCCAATCTTTAAGTGTCTCCTTATACCATGTTTCCATTTTCCACTCCATGTCCCGAAGCTTTACTCTGTTTAACAACAGCAGTTGTTGTGTGTTTTTTTTTAAATGCCTTTAAGTAGGTTTCACAGAACTAATTTAAATGCTGATTGGTGTAATACTATTTATTTAATTTATTTAATAGTATTTATTTTATTTGATAATATTATTAAATTAAACCTTAAATGAGACCAGATCAGTTGAATTTCTGAGTATGAAACTCATATCATTTTTCAAAAGTAAGTATTTTAAGATCGTGAATAATTTATTAAAGCCTTCAGAAATTTCATTAGGGTACAGTTACACTGATGCACACACATTCTCCAGGGACATTTGGTTTTTAAGAAAGGAGAATTTGGGCTATCTTTCAAATAAAGCATACTGGAATTGATGAGACAGACACCCATGTTTTTTGATCATGTGATCTCCTTATGGTTTAATTTTCAAATTGGAAGGAGCTCGTGTAGCAGAAGCTAAGATGTGTGCAGTATTATCCCTAATCTTTTCACCAGAACATGTATTTAGATTAAATGTGAAATAATTAGCCTTGGACTGCACTAAGACTCAGCTCTATATTTTATGTGTATCTATGAATATGACAATTTTGTTTAATTTATAAAGTACCCAAACAGCAGAGTATTCTAAGTGACATGTATAATGCTCTAAGATAATTTTAATTTTTCAAAAATTGTTATTGGTATATGGTATATAATGGAGAAAATGTTCATCTACTGTAAACACACAACTTGATAAGCTGAACATAATCCAAGAGCAGTTCCCAGATCAACAAACATTTCAGCTTCACCACAGTACTCCCTCTTTCCTATTCCAGTGATGGACAGAATTATGACTCATAAAAGCAGAGGTTATTAGGACATTATAGAAATCCCTATGTTTTATGTAAGTTACTCCTGTTATGTTGACCGTTGGGACTATATAACACGAGTGCTGGGAAGGAAGATGGGTAGTGAGTAGAGTTCTGCCTTCTGTGCCCAAGGCTGTGGGGTCAGTCTTTAGAACTACAAGAAAACATGTAATTCTAGCAATAGTTTTAACCTGAAGATAAACTATGAGTTGATTTATCATGATCTCAAGGGAAGTACAGGAGGCTGACCACACACACACACACACACACACACACACACACACAGAGAGAGAGAGAGAGAGAGAGAGAGAAACACACACACACACACACACACACACAAATCCATGAATATATACACTTACATAAATATACAACATAAAAGGATTCAGACCTACTGAAAAATTTTCTGACTTATAATAATGATATTAATAGAGAAAATTATCTTATTAGATTTTTAAAATTCAACTTTAAAAACATTTGTTGTTATTTGATATCAAAATGGAGAGTTTCCTTTTTAAAAGAGTATTGTCAATGATCTCTAACATTTAATGGAACTGACTCCTACCTGTGATAATCAAAAGAAGCAGTCTAGCTTAGTTAGGTTGGTGTGTCTGCTATTTTGCCCAAGTCTTCTTGGTTTATGAGACACAATCTTACCATGAAAATTAACTTTTAAATATATATAGTTAATCATATCTTCAGTGCAGTCTTTAACATACTTTAGAGCATGTTACTGTCCAGTTCTTACGCCTGTGTGACATGGCCCTGACTATGGTGCTTCTGAAGGGAACCTGTGTCCTTAAGAAGAGGGCATCACTCTAAGAGGTTGATTGAATAGGATAAAGATGTCAATAAAACCAATCCAATATGACATCAGATATAAATTTTTACTTACACATTATTCTGTTTTGATTTGCTATACTTTGTTAGAGAGAGCACCATGACATAGACAAATTATGATTTGACCAGGAAATATCTGATCAGTGACAATAAAATATTAGTCTTTTCCAGTATTGTATTAGTTATTTTCTTGTTGCTGAAACAAAATGCCTGACAGAAAGAAACTTATTAAAGGAAGCAGGCTGCTTCTATTTTCTATTCCTTGGGATAAGGCCGCTCATGGCGAGCAGTGGTGGCAGCAGTGTCGTCAGAAGCCTGCAGGAAGCAGGTAGAGGTGCCTGGCGGTGCCCAGCTCAGCGGCTCCTCTGTATGCAGCCCAGGACACCGCACCTCACTCAACCCAGTCTGTAAATTCCCTCACAAGCTTCCCCGGATGTTAGCCTCCCTGGTGACTCTAGAAGCTTTCCATATGACAGCCAGTACTAGCCGTTACAAAGGTAAGTACTGTTCAAATGAAAAACTCTAGGAAAAAAATAATTAGATAAGTATCTTGGGGGAAAATATAAGAAATGCTCTCATTTCTGTAAGTCTTGGCTTTTCAACACATTAGAAACCTGTTTGTGTCCAAATTCTTATGTAGGAAGCTGAAAATTCAGAGAAACTGCCCTGACACTGGGCTTGCCCATGACATAGAGGTTCTGCTTAAGTCTGTTTGCCTTGAACAACTTATTCTATGGAGCATTGATGAGGCCAGTCATTTTAACTTCTCGGTTTCTGGTTTGTTTAAAAGAGGAAGAGCAGAGCCCATCAGAAGCACACACATTGTAGAGAACAGTCTTGCACCAACTTCCTTCCCCATGCCTAAGAGAACCTCTTCTTATGTGTGGATTAAAACATGGGAAAAATAGGAAGGAGAAAACACAAGAGAGAGAGATCTTGAAAAAGAAAATCATTAATTTTTTCAGATTCAGGCCAAGGGCTTGAGGGGCAGCATTGAATGGCATGTGCTCTATCGTTTGCTTTGAGCCAGCCAAGGCTGTGTGCCATAACGTAGGGGCATATACCAGGTGAGCTGGGCTAGAGTTAATTACTGAAGCCAGTGGGGCTACATAGTGGCTGTCTGGAAGTTCCGGTTATTTTCCTTACTTCTGATGCATTTGTGGCTAGAATTTTATCCACCCAAACACACTCTGAACAGACATAAACAATTCTTCCAATGTCTATAAAGTTTATTAACTTTTTCACTGCTGAAGAACAAGGGGAAATCTGTGTGAGAGTAGCAAGATTCTCAATTATGAAATATGTAATGATAGAGATTGGAAAATCATAGCCTACTTTGATAAGCTGTATTAGAAAATTAGAAAAAAAAAAGTGTCTTGTTCTATATGTAACACTGTCCTCTCCACACGAGGCCAGGATATTTGGTGATATATATAGTACTTTCATACTGAAAATGAGCTCCACCATCATTTAACATTATACTCAAAGTAAAAAAATTTTTGTCCAGTTCATTTTTATTACGAGAAAAATCTCAAAATTCAGTGGCCTATATACCTGCTCTAATATATTATTTTTAAAAGTCTCACAAGAGGAGGTGTTGTCATTATGTATATCTGTATTTGTGTGTATATAATTTTTATTTTAAGAATTTTAGGAGATTGGTTAGTTTTTAATTTTTTTTTTTTCTTTTTGAAACAAGGACTTGAATAGTCCTAGGCTGGCCTGAATCGTACTGTGTAGCCAAAGACAGTTCAAAGAAGGAAAATCACATTTCATCTGTCCTCTGACTTCATTTAAAAGAAATTCTGATATTCTTAGTCCGGCAGATTCTATTTCACTAAGTATTAGATTAAATCTCCCAACCTTAAGCAATGGAATGATATACTTGCGTGTGGCAAAGGTATGCTTTATCCTCGGGATCCCTCAAGGTAAGTCACATCGACTCCTCCTTTCCAAGCAGAGGAAAGAATATTATAAAGTAACTGATAAACAGTTCAGAGATGATTTTTCTCCCAAAATAAATAGTTTCTGACTGCCAAAGAGAGAGATTAAACTGGAAGGAAAAGCAGGTCTGAAGAAGCACTTTAAGTCTGGGGACCAGGAGAGGTAAATACAGCCAGGCTGCCCTGGAATGGATACCTTCGCTTCCATATATTATAGCATCACCCAGGCAGGAACACAGTAAATTTCCAAGACCAACACACTCATCTTCCCTGAGTCCTGAAACCACACTCTGCCGAGGATTCATTGGAAGAGAAACCATATCAATCATGAACAAGCAGGAACTAAGGGAACTCTGGAGAGAGTCCGCTCTAGGAGGGTGCTATGGTCCAGGGACTCACAGTCTCCATTTGCAAATCAAGAGGCTGTGTAGGTCAGTCTAAGCCTGTGGGCAAGTCTGGAACTGAAAGCCTTGGGGATAAAGCGGTGGTCTAGGAACCTGGGCCTGAAGCCTCTGGTCTTCCTCTCTGAGAGCGAGCTACCCTCAAGCATCTGCTAGCCCCCCCCACCACCACCACCACCACTCAGAACCCTCCCCCAACGGCCTTCCTAAAGCCTTGGCCACTTCATCTTTAAGACTCTTCCTCTCTGTAGTCACAGAGGTAGTCCCAGGGATTAGATAGCTCACGGCACAGGTCTACAGTCTGCATGCATCTCTCCTCCTCTGGTGCTGGCATGCCTCCGTATTAGCTCAGAGCCCCTCTAGTCATGGCTCTGGGTTCCTTAAACAGCAAATGAGGTTCCTCACCTTACTCTGTGTCTCTGCTGACACACGGGGTACCCTGATCCTAGAATATTAGAATGTGGGTGGGGAGGAGACTAAGTAGTTTCTAGTTGTACATGAAGGACTAGAAATCTCTTCTCACCTGCCTAGGTTTGGGAAAGTTCCTTTCTGTCCCCTGACTCTCCTAGCTCTCTCTGGCTCCTCGTACAAATGGCAGACCTACTCTACTGTCCACTTCAGTTCCTGAGCCTCACAGGAACTGTGAGCATCATAATGAGATATTTCTGTTTGCACCATTAAGAATCCTGCATCCTCATTTGGATATGCTTCATATGCAGTCCCATGTCGTACTATGAGAATGATGGTTAACTAATATAGTTAGCATATGGAATTTGCATGAACTTTGTCCAAGTATCATATGTAATTCAGTGTTATCTGAGTGACGCTAAGTTGTCACTCAGAGTTGAACATCACTGGCAATGACAATGGGGTGAGCTATTTGTCTTGAAGTACAGAGATCAGACAGATTATAATAAGTTCAGACTGAGTGTTAAAAACAATTTATATATGTTTTATGAAAAACCAGACAGTATATGAAGTTGTATACTTAATTAGCCTGATTTAAAGATTATATATTATAAATATACTAAATAACATTCTGGATCATAAATATAAACTATATAGTAAAAATAAATTTAAAATTAGGAAACAAACAGTAAATCACCTCCAGGTACTATGGCATTGTGGTTAAGGTCAGTTTCAGTGGAGTTTGGGGGCTGGATAATATCCAAAGATTAAGGCCAGTGTACTCAATGTTTTCAGAAATCAAATACACAGTAGTTTTGAAGAACAGGGTATCCAGGTTATCACCTCCACATCAGACAGGCTAAATCTGTCATGGTTTACATAGAAAGAAGGGCAGGCTCGACTGGAGGAAGATATTGGCCCAGAGCTCCGTGTTTTCTAGGTGTTTTTATTGTTTTTCTAGTGGCCTTCATAATTGGTTAGATTTAGATATCACTGATCAAAATAAGTTTCCTTAGAAATTATGATTCTGTCTCTACCCCCTCAACCCCCACCCGTGTGTGTGTGTGTGTGTGTGTGTGTGTATGTGTGTGTGTGTTTCCCATGTCATCCCTTAGGCGTCTGATAACATAGACGCTTTAGCCTCATACCCTGAACCCTGCTGTTTGTTACACCATTTCTCCTTTTGGAAAGACCAGTGGCAAGCTCCACCTGCTCTGCGCACACTGTCTGCCTGTTCACTATGTAGCCATGGTGGACACACCAAAGATTAAGAAAGTAAGACTTGAAAAACACATTTGAAGAGCCAAGAGAAAGAACAGCTCCTTCATGCTGTTGGCTTCCATATCTGCAGCCGCTACATTCTAATTAATGTTCAGGAAGTCAGTTCTGGGAACACCCTGTTAATAAGTCCAACTCCAAAGCTCAACATTGCTATAACATTAACTCTTTTTACAAAAGCCAGGGGTTCAGGCAGTGAGCCCTGGGTGTGGACCTAGCGCTCTTTTGAGAATTAGTGTTAGTTTTATGATAAAAATTATGATTAACATGACATTGCACATCAGAATTCTTGGCAGAAACAAATCGTAGTAGTTCCAAGAAGATACATGTGTAAGATGCCAAAAGACAGTCTGCAGGGCCAGGATTTCCAGCTTTTTGTTTACGCTGTACTCTCAGTGGCTTACCTGCTTGCTACTCTAACCGGCACACTTCTTATATAACAATAGCAATTGTATTCACTATGAATTTAATAAATTCTTACAATCTGCTTACAGAATTATTAGTATTATTTCTGTTTCACAGATGGGGAAACTAAGGCAGGAAAGCTGAAATGGAGTTTTCCGATGGAGCCAGAGTTCCAATGTATTCCAGAACACACTCCCTCAGTCTCTCTTCACCAAGCGGTTATTCATTGATAAGTGATGGTGAACACATATGGCCCAAAATCTAGAGTAGAACTCTACTGTTTAAAAGTGACATGTAATGTTCTGTATAGAGTGAGACACAGATGGGTTTCTAGCCAAACGCTGTCAGAATCAGGGAGGCACACCTACCCGTACCATGACAGTCCTAAGCTCCCTGAGACGACAGCTGCAGCTGTGTGTGCCCAGACTGAATTGAAAGGGGCAATCACTAAGGTCAAGCCATTACATTCTCTTCCTTCTCTCCTCATTGGCAAATGCCAGGAGAAACCATGTGTTCCAGAGCTAAGGAAAAGCACTCCAAGAGTTTTAAGAGCGCATGGATGTGGGTACAGTTCTGAAATCCATACACTGCGTTTTCTGGAGAAAAATGCAAGGGAATTAGGAAATAACTTCTGAGCCTCCTTATAGAGCCTGGCAGTGGTGGTCTGTTCTCATTAGAGATAAAGCAAGACAGCTCCTGTAGAGGAAACCTGGTTTCTCCCTTTTAGCTCAGAGAGTCACTAGGAACAGGATGAATTCCAAATGCATCCTTTTTCTGGTGTTCTGAGGAGGACGGCCCACTGCACATGTACTCATGCAGAGATGTCCTCCTCACCATCATATGCAATCAGGAATTAACTTCTTGACACAAAACTCTACTCAGTTTCTTCCTTGTCTGTGAAGAAATTTAATCTCGATGTTAAATTCCAATGTGAAGTGTTCCCTTCATTAAGCTAAACAAAACCTGAGATTGTCCTGGTGTTTGGATTTTCTTCTCAGTCATGTGTATATGAATATGTCTCTCTATGGGTTATGTGTGTAGCTTCATGTGCATTCAGGACAGAAGAGGGCATCACATGCCCTGCAGTTGGACTTGGAGACTGTTATGAGCCACTCAGTAGAGAACCGAACTTAGGGCCTATGCAAGATCAGTGCACACTGGCCAGTTCTCTTTAGTTTTCAATTAGTACATCTTTTAAGAAATAAAACATAGGACCATATCTAGATGAATAATTTAATTCTTCTAACTCATGTAAGTAACGGTTTCATGATGAAGAAATGAGCCATGCAGATGTTCTTTATCCACAGTGCCCATCGCTCTCTCTCTCGCCCGGCATGTCATTCACAAGTGACCTCTAAATACACTGCTCTGCTTCAGCAGAACCCCTTCTTGGGTCCCCTGCAAGAAAGGTCTTTAAGACTAAACTATTTAGAAAAGAGACCATTTGTATCCGCCCGTAGATCCAACTCCTATCATTTGTTTTTCATGACTGCAAGGGCGTTGATTGTGCGTATGAAAGCGTCAGCACCCTGTATGACATCTTCACGGGAAAATGATTGAAAAAATTTTAAATTGCATGCGTGGAAAGAAAGTGTTGACCAGTAAGTTCCCAGATTAATCCTTCTCCGCCATAGAAGAATAGGCAGTAATAAGCTGAAAGATTATACCTTTCTCGGCCCCATACAGACTTACTCGGTTTCAGGCCAGTCCCAAAATCTGAGAAGGCTGTAAATGTTTTGCCTCCAAGGAGTGTTATGAATAACACTTCTGGAGGTTTTATCATTCGATCCTTTTAAGATTGTTTTTGTCAAATAATTAAAAAGACATTAAAATTGTCCCTCTGTTTTAAAGAAACCCTGAGGATTTTAGGTTATCACTGGTAGAATATTATATGATTATTTTAAAACATGTATGTATAAAAAATAAACAAACCCAATGCTCTATTCTTTTAACCAAAGTATAATCCACTAACAAAATAGTCCGCAGCACTTCTATTTCTTCTGAATGTTCCATGATGAATTAAACTGTGCGAGTGTTATCTTTTATCGTTGAAGGGGTGGAGAAGAGCTCCCGTCTAACCTCACCACAATTTCCTGGGCATGGCTAAGCGCACACTCCAGGGCTGCTTTCGCACCCCCTCATCCCCAGCCATTGATCGCAGGGCATCTAACTTAAGGTCGGCTAATAAACACTGAATTTCTTGGCTATCTTCACCCTAAAGCCATGTTTAAAAACAATAGACAAGATTATACTGGAAAGGGAGCGGTTCTGCTTTCTTGGGTACACAGCACGCAGCTAGAATGAGCAGAGAGCAGAAGCTCCCAGGACGCTCTTCTGTTCTGAGAAACTGGGGCCTTCTTCATCTAAACCCTGGGACGGTTAGGAGGAGTATGTGGAGTTTACACAAAGCATCCACTTCATAACATTTCTTTTTTATTTGAAAATGTTTTTCCCTAGCATAGGTTTTGGTACTGAGGAAAAACTCACCTGCCCATATGATTATGTATCTGTTTTTATTATTATTATTCCTAATATTAGAATAATACACATAACACATTAAAAGTTTAGAAAAACAATTTTTGTAGTGCTTCCATCTTAATTACCAAATGAAGATTCTGGTATACTTCCTTTTTTTTTAAATAAAGAGTAAGTATAAATTAATAAATTAACCAATAGTAGGTATAAGTTAAAAATCAATATTACTTTGGCTTTTATTTTGTTTATCAAATACAAAAATATTTCAGTAATAAAAGACCATTCCTACAAGATGAAGTATATGAGATAAAAGGAAATTCCCAGAGTTGTATTCATATTGCAGATAAAGCAATATCCGAAATATTCTGCATTTCATGTTCATTGCTCTAACATTTAACTTAACATGATTTGCTATCTTACTTTACATTTAATCTCATATTCTTCTCCTCTCTAAAAGAAGAGGATTAACTTGTGAGAATTGACATCTTTTGTAAATAGAAACCAAACATACCAATAAGAAATCTCTTTTTAGAATAATTCTCTATTTCAGGGTTTTGTTTTTTTTTTAAACACTATCTTTGCCAAAGTTTGTTTGCCAAGAAAAGACTTTTTTTAATCCATAGAGCAAGCATCAGTGTATATTAGACATTGAAGTGTTTACTCCAGTATAGGTATATTTTATTTATTAATTAACTTATTTGTTTATTTGTTCAGTCATTCTTTTACACACTTATTCCGGTCACTTGGTAGAGTAAACCATCAACAAGAGTGCAGATTATATTTCTGATTGGAAATGTAGCATCATTTAACCACAGTAGGAATTATCATAAGCTTCCAAAGTTATTATTTTTTTTAAAGTCTCACAAAAAGCAACGAAGTCTTCTGTCTCCATTTTTTTAAGATTTTATTTTATTTATTATATGTAAGTTCACTGTAGCTGTCTTCAGACACTCCAGAAGAGGGAGTCAGATCTCGTTAAGGATGGTTGTGAGCCACCATGTGGTTGCTGGGATTTGAACTCAGCACTTTCGGAAGAGCAATCGGGTGTTCTTACTGGCTGAGCCATCTCACCAGCCCCCTGTCTCCATTTTTTAACTTCAGCAGAGACCACAGGCACCAAGTGGCTCATCTGTACCTTCCTCCCATCTCCTCACAAACACTACTGTATTTTTTTTTCAGAGAAAAGCACCCAAAGATAGCGATTCATTTAAAATTAGCAACTAGTATACTATGTGGTCATTTAATGAACAGCTTTCGGGCTGTTTAGCATTTGGCCTCTTTTCCTCAGCTATGTGCAGATTTCTGGCTGTTGCCATTTGTCGCTTACGAGGTGTTACTGCTTCACACATTGGGATATGTTAAAAACTCCCTGGAGAGCTAGTCACCAGTTTCGCCACTCTGATAGGCATAAGAGTCGTGAGGGCGGGAAGTATAGATAGATGATCTGACCCAACACCGTGCAGCATGACAGAAATGAAGAAAACAGGAGATGGATTAAGGATTCAAGGCTCCTTAGAGCCCTGGAAACACAGCACAGAAGTATGTAAGGTGAGTAAATCCCAAACTGATGTGCTCCCAGCAGAAAAGCGGGAACATTCTCCCAGTTAATTCTGGAACTGATTCATAGTCGGCACCCTCTCCACTGAACACTGGGCTTTCCCTGGAGACCCTTGGCAGCACTCCATATCAGCAGATGCCAGCAGCACAGGGCGTGCTCCAGAGGTGCAGAGAATTCTCTCAAACCCTGAACCAGGATCACAAGAATTTGGCATCCATTTCCAATTAATTTGGTCACAGGAGTTTGCCTGTCACCTTTCTTCTGTCACAGCTGTATTTGGTATGCCTGCCTCACGTGGATTATCAACTATTAGGGACAGTGGCCTGCAGAATTCCACCCCCAAGCCCCCCAAGTCAACTCCTATTTTGTTCCTTTTGGTTTAAACTAGATGAAACTAGCCATGGGTTTGGAAATGAACTTGACGTTTTCAGGCTTCCGTGAAAAGGGATTGGTCAGACTCCTGGCGTGATGACATAGCAGATTATCATACATGCTGAGCTAATTCATTCTGATTTTCTGCAAAAGGTTAGGTTACTCTAGGAAAGTACATACAACCTCAGTAGACAATATTCTTCTCCTTGCCCCCAAAATACACATTTGATAAAGTTATGCATGTGCCAGTACTGCATGCCAAAGTGAGAAATAGTGTGCAACCGATCCCTTTAGGTACTTATCGATTATCTACCTCAAAGGTATTAACTCCAGTGCAGAGCAGGTAGGAACCTGGATGACATGGCAACCAGTTTATATGGAATTGACTTTGAGTCAGCTGATATTCAGGCTCTTTTGCTTGGAAGAAGCCAAGTCATTCTTGCATTACAGCCAATAGAGGAAAGGGTGTGCTTCCAAGTAAAGGACATGGTGTGCGGTAAAGCCCTCGAGGACCAGGAGCCCATAGGTACCTGACACCTGAAGCTGTCCAGCTGGCTTCCACAGGGCGTAACACTGAAGACCCTGTCAGCCCTGCTCTTTCAACAACAGGCGCTAATTTGTTAATAGTAGCACACAGTATATGAATATTATAAACAAATGGATTATGTTCAACTTAAGACATAATAGCTTGAAAATTAAGTACAATAGAAATTGAACTCTGGTTCTTCAAAAGTGTTTTAAATTTCACAGTCAACCCTCAGGACAGTTAGCACAACAATCTACTGTCTTGTGTGACTTCTTCCCTGTACCATCTCTGCTTTGATACAGCTAGTTCAGACTGGGAAAACTGAGAATCCAAAACCTTACTTATATGAGTTCCTAAGACTACACTTGCAAGCCAGGCACTTATAAAACAATGACTTACAAAAAGCACTCATCTTGTAGGATCAGAAACAGCTCATTATTCTCTCTATGATCCAAACTCATTTTGTTCCCATTAAAACAAACCAGTCCAGCACATGCTCCATACAACCTGACTCTCCTGTCTTCCTCTCCTGTTTCTCTCCTGTACCTGTTCATCGGTGTCATACCTAGTCTTTTCCCTTTTCATCCCTTATGTGCATTGGTGCAGGTACAATACAGTGCATTCCAAATGAACTGGGAAACCCAGCCAAGTACCAGTCCCACCCAGACTCTGCCCTCCTTTCCTGGATTGGATGTTACAGTGATCCTCCAAGTGAATCTTTGGAATGTACTCCAGAATCTACAGTCTTGGTCCATGACTTTTCTGGTGGACTTGGGTTTGGTTTTTGTTTGTTTGGTTGGTTGGTTGGTTTTTTTGATGTATGTTTGTTTGGTTGTTTGTTTGGTGGAGAGAGCTTTACCATCTCCAGGGTCTTTGCCTCTTTGCCATTTGATATTGATTTTATTATGAAGTCAGTTACATGGTTTTGGTTTTGTTTAAAAAAAAAAAAAAAAAGATAACCTGCAGCTCAAAGGCAGGCAGCTCCCACCCGGAAGAAAAGCAAGGCAGCACCACTTCTGGGTAGAAAAAGCATCATTCAGAACTGCAAGGCTGCCAGTCATGTTTGTCTGTGACAGAGAAATAAAGCGAAACAGAAGTGACTGAAGGAACGAGAAACCCAGGGGAAGAAAGGGATCAGTAAAAGTGGGTTGGCGGTGAAACCTTAGACAACATTCCAGGTGTGTTTTGTTTAAAGGTTTTCTTTGTTTCTTTTCTTTTTCCTTTCCTTTCCTTTCTTTTCCTTTCCTTTCCTTTCCTTTCCTTTCCTTTCCTTTCCTTTCCTTTCCTTTCCTTTCCTTTCCTTTCCTTTCCTTTCCTTTCCTTTCCTTTCCTTTTTTTTCCTTTCCTTTCCTGACAAACTAGCAGATCCCATGGCCTGTAATGTCAGTGGGGCAAAGGACAGGGCTGTTGCTGTCAGAGCCAAGACACATGGAGACCATGGATTTTGTTCACCCACTGCAGTCCTGATTCTAATGGACCCTTAATTATGAGACTGCAGCAGGACATTAATAGAACCTGTCACCTGTTGGAAAGAGCACCTGAGGGCTATATACTAGAAATCTATTAAATATGGCATGAAGACAGATCACTTCCTCTTTCCTAACATGACATTTGTGGTCAGGATATATGCTCAGTAAAATGGTTTTGTGGAAATCGTGTCTGTGTGTTCTGTCAGTTAACCTAAAAGCTGCATAAACCAAGTCTAGCCAGGCAGCACTTGGAACAAATGGGTGTGTTCACCTCTGGTTGTCTGCAGCAGAAATGTTCACTTTGAACTGCGGTTGTTCTTACAGCGAGTTCACGGCCAGGGATCACACCTAGGACGGTAGCAAGCAAAGGATGCCAGGGCAGAGAACTCGGTGCTCACATTACCGATGTTGGAGGATTTGTATTTTTATGAACCTGGTGCATTTCCTTGACATCCTATTATAAAAAAGTCTTTTGTACGGAAAAGACATTGATGGCCCAGTACAATAATCTTGTAAAGTATGCCCTGGTGTGCCTTAGCATACAAACACCCCTTCAACTCACTGTTGCAAATAAAAGAAAATCCATTTATGAATTTTCCAGCTGTCAGTGAAAGCTACTTCTCCCCACACCCTCTCTGACCTTATATGGAGAACACTGTATATTCAAATATATTTTACTTCTTCATGCTCTAAGTTCGTCTTTGCCTTTTATTTAATGTTCCCAACAAACATTCTATGAAACCCCTCATTCGATTGGAATTAGAGTTGGGTCTCTACACTCTGCCACCCTGGAGACACTGCACAGAGAGCCAGCAGCCATGTAAAACATTTCACAATTGGCCTCAGTTTAGGAAGCCATGTTGTACGTTTTGTCTAATAAAGTTAAATTCAAGCACATCATTCCCCATAAGGAGGCATATTTCAGGTGTAGCAAGGGTGGATGGTGGAAGCGAATGGACCGGGTGAG
Organism: Mus minutoides; assembly: GCA_902729485.2. NCBI lineage: Eukaryota > Metazoa > Chordata > Mammalia > Rodentia > Muridae > Mus > Mus minutoides. The sequence goes on from LR749797.1 coordinate 1,639,373, forward strand.
ACGCGGGGATAACTGCATGCTCACACTATCTATGGGCTGGGTTGTTTTCTTCCCCCTTCCTTGAGAGGAGAACAGCAAGGATGTTTGTCCTGTGCAGTGTTCCCTGTCCTTGGGCCATAGTTTCTTGGGCTGTCGGACAGAAGCTGCTGCTGCCATCCAAGATGTCCTTCAGGAAATGGTGCCTTCTTCAGGGCAGAGTAACAAAGAGTCCTTCACAGCAGTGGGACCCTTGGCACCCCGTGGACTGGGTGACTTCCTCGCCATTACCCCCTCAAGTCTCTTTTTCCCCAGAAGGAAATGAATGTACCAAGTCCCAGTAGGCGGGGCATCTGCGAAGCAGCCACTTCTAGGTTTTGTCTGTGACAATTGTCTCACTGTTTTAGGCGCCTTCATGGTCTACTTGGGTTTCTGTTTTCTGGATTGTCCAGTATAAAACTTGGAACTGCTCCCCCACCGCCAAGATGCCTTTTTCTGATACTGCAGCTTAAGATTCATTTAACAGCTACATCTTGCTGTTGCTTCATAACTAAGCTGTGTCAGCTGATTGAGATCTTTTGGTCTGCTTCAAACAAGGCCCCTCCTGAGCCCCCAGAAAAGGATTAAATTTAAGGCCTGCCAGAGTATGCAGGACGTGCTTACTTTTAACACTGTTCTTGTTTGAGAATATTTATTTTCTAAATCTCTTTGCTTTCCTATATAAATCTTAAAGAAAAGGAAATGATTGTATTTCTTGAAGAAGTCATTTGAAAACTCATTTTTTTTCCTCCTGTGCTACACACACCTGAAAATTGGTGTAGTCTGAAGCATAGCTTTGTGTTCATGAGAAATAGCTGTTAACAGTGAAAGAAGTTATCAGTTGTCTTCAGAACAGAAATGATTGTTATCAATATTCCAGCCTTAGTGATAGATTCTTCCCACTTTCCCCAACATCTCCTGCCTTACTTCTCCCAGGGCTCTGCGAGAGAGAAGTGCCTAGAGTGACAGCTGAGATTCCCCTCCCTGCAAGGGAGCCTGGGCTGGAAAAAGCGGCTTTCCAAAGGGTCAAGGATGCAGAAACTGATTCTCACACACTATTACACAGTTTAACTAACGGAACAAATGCCAAATAATTGCTGGTGCTGACACGTAGGCGGATGTTTACTTTGTGTGGTTACCATGGATTCCCTTAACATCGGTGTGCCGTGCCGACTGTGATTGAGTTACTGTGAATTTAAGGAGATATTAATGATACTATTAGCTCAACCCAATAATTTATCTGAAAGACAACTAAAACTGCATCGTATCCAGCTTGCTTTGATATTATCCTGTCCTGTGGGCATTGTTTCCATATTCACAATTCCATTTAATCCAAGGAGACTTGCATATCCTTTATGTATAAAGGTCATTGAGCTTTTGATTCTATTGATGCGTGACGAGACCCTATGGAGCTGTTAATATATGTTAAACACCAGAATAATCACTTCACACACGTCGTCCGTGCAGCATTCACAGGACATTGTCAGCTCCATCTTCTAAATTAGAAACCAGAGTTAGAGAGAGGTTAATCAGTTAGCAGTCCCACAGTCCCACACTTGTGAAACCTAGGAATGGACCCAAAATGACATGGTGTTTAGGGCCCCATCCAGTTGCACCACTCAGAAATGGAGAGGTGCAAATATCTGGGCCACTCCACAGCCCAACTGAGTCAGAAACTCTGGGAGTGGGGACCAGCATCCCATTCTCACAAGCCCCAGCAATTCTGCTAACACTGACATTTTGAGGTTCAGAGTCCTCTTGTCCTGCTCAAGGAGCCTGGGTATCCAGCCAGCTTTTCTATCCTATATCTGCATAAAGAGTAGCAGCCACTTTATTTTATCTGCCATCACCTAACTCCCTTCCCTTAATTACCTTCCTGTATTTAATGAATCTAAGCTTTCGAGAAATATATTTAACTTCAGTCAAACATCAGACTCAGTGCTAGGATTTCCCCTTGGACAGACATTTTGAGTATTATCCAGTTAACATTATCCCAGCGAGTGAACCGTCCACAGTGAGTCCTTGTAGAACGTGTTGATCAGGTTTGCCTGGGGCCAGTCGCTTGGATGGTCATAAACTCCCAATGAGGACTGTCAGGAAGTGCCTGCAAAGAATGTCGGGAGATTCCAAGGTCCATAAATACCCGCCACAGGCAATGTATCTGAATACTATTAAAGTGTGTGTGGAGGGGAGGGGGGCTTTATCATTGTGAAAATTACAAAGACAGTGAATAATCCACTAATTTAAAAAACCCTCAAAAATAGCAATACTTGCTTCTTACTTAAAAACCAAGTATGAAACCTTTAGATAACTCATTCCTGATTTTGCCACACAGCTCTTTGTAAATCCTCAGAAAGAATATCCCCTGTGAATAATAAGGCATTCAGCTAGATAGTCTTGTCCCTAGGTAGTAGTAAGGGATAAGTATTTTTGTTTGTTTTACAATCTGAATTTCCAACCACCTTCTCTGGTGGGTTCCAATACTATCTCAGTCATATATGATACTTGGCATAGGGCAAAGGGAGAAAGCTTTGGAATTTGGAATGTTTCTTATTGCACTAGTATATTCTAAAACTTATAATGCCCTCCTACATACACACAGAGTTTTTGAGACTAAAACCAGCTCTTATTTATAACTAGTATAGCTCGAGTATTATAACTACTTACTCAAGTTGAAATTTGTTCCATTATATCTTCTATCTTTTGTTTTTCTCCAAATGGTTGTCATATCATGACACGTTCCAAAGAGCAACAGGGAAAAGTGACATGAAAGCTTTTTTTTTAAAGAATCAAATCTTTTTTTCCCCTGCTCATGTCTTATGATAGCTTTTTTCCTGTTGTCTGAAGTGGGGATTTTCAGATAGTCAAAGCAAAAGTAAACCATGGGAAATCATGAACAGCCCCCATCCGTAGGTCTCCTCCATGACTCCTGAGAGGCCCACTCCTGCCTTTCTGTCTTCATTTCTGCACCCTATATGAGGTCTGTAGTACCTCATAAAATGAACAGAGTCATTTGGTAGCTCTTTGTTGGCTGGTTGGAAGACATTAGTTTCAAGTAGGCACAATAGTCCAAACCGCCTTTTCATTCTTGTGTTGAAAAGACGGGGGTGGGGTGGGGTGGGGTGGCAGGAGAGAACCACAATTAGAAGAAACATCATAGACAACAGATCCTAGATAGTTCAGCTTTCTTAATACCTAAGCTGTTCTTTACACTTCATATGACCAGTAAGGATGTGGTAGACTCTTAAAATAGAATCATGATTCTTTCCAGCGGCTATATGTCAAGTACAAGAGACATCAGCATGCACCATACACACACACACACACACACACACACACACACACACACCTCACATCTGGAGGGTTATGTTCCCTTTAACAGAAATCACTCAGTTTTCTCAGAACTGCATTTGACTTTAAAGGTTCGTATGTTAACAATTTTTTTGTCTCTCAAAATGGGCATCCATTTGTAGCATAATAGTTGAGAGATTTAGAAATAGTATACTATCATTCTAATCTCTTTGTTGAAATTGCTCTTGAGTTCCTAGCTGCATGTGTTGTAAAAGTGTTTGAGTGCCCTTCATTTTGATAATATACCACCACTTTGTAGTGTGCGTATGTTGGTGTAAAACTTTGAGTATTAAGCATTTCGCCAACAAAACTTTATGTTACCATATTAGATCAACCATAGGTGAGCTTTCTTTAAAAAAAAAATCAGACTTAGGAGAATTCAAACAAGGAGCAAGAGTAAATCCCTAAATGAAAACCATCACATAATAATAAATTAAAAAATCAAAACCCTAGCCAATGACTTATATTAAGGTTTTCTTCAATATAACTGATGGTAGCAAAATAAAATGTGTGTGTGTGTGTGTGTGTGTGTGTGTGTGTGTGTACTTTTACCTACATCCTTAATCTTGAATTTTACAAAAAGCAAGTATGGTTGAAATAGATCATGAAATGATGAGAGATATAAATTGAAAATAAATATTATAGTATTTCTCAACCAAATCTGTTTATGAGCCATTGACTTCATCTTAATTAAACATACTGCATGCAAAAATTTTAATGAAAAATGTCGAATTTCTGGAGGAAAGGAAATTTCCCAAATTCATCAGAAGTCTCTCCTTAACTTGTCCTTTGTATCACCCACCTCTGCTTCCCTGGAGGGGCTACTGCACAGTCAGAGACAATGCCTGCAGAAGAGGAAGGGGGTGCAAATGTGAGCACATTAAAGGAAAACTCATGGCTCAATGATCGGGGCATTCATTCCATAGAATAGCATATTCAGGAATGTCTGGAAAGAGTCCAGGAAAAGGAGATCCTTGTTTCTGACAACAGAACGACATAAAAATCCTGAGAACAGATCCCGTCTGAAAACTATATTTATTTACTACGTAATTGTAATACACGTCTGTCTTCACAGATACGGTCGTCTTTGGATTTACCCTTCCTTGGCACACAAATATGTTAAGGTTCCAGTCGAGATTGAGAAAGCTGAGCACCAGCTCAGTTTCATTCTCCGTCTTTTGGTTCAGGTTCTCTTTTCGGTTGGAGTGTATCCCATTGTCAAATATCCAGTAACACTGAGTCAACTGCAAAAAGAAAAAAACAACAACAGTTAAAATTCTCCCGGAGTTGTTGGCATATGGCTTAGTAAATAGGTAACCGTCAGTGGCATGGTGTTACATGGTAGTCTGATATAAACGAACCTGGAGCAGAGAGAAATGTTAAAGTAATCAACTAAGAAACTCCCTGAGGCCATTGAGCTTTGATTGAGTGAATACTGCTGATTGGCATATGCTTTAGAGGACATTGCTTCTGCTATCCAAACGTGCGATGCTTGTGTTCCTCAGCATTGCGGCACCCATGACCAAGTGTCTCCTGGGGTCAGTGATGCGGTCAGGGCTGGCAAAGGGAAAACTCAGTTCATGTTTCTAGTGTCAGTGTGCGAGTGAAGAAAGAATACCACAGATACGTTAAAATTTCTGTACTCTTTCTTAACTCTGTCATCCAGTGTGCAGTGTGAGGTCTAGAGAGTAAAGTAGTGTTCCTAGCTGTGTTCACACCAGTTGAGAGTGCCTTTGTTGTTTAAATCTCAGTGGGGGCAACAGTGGTGGTTGTAGTATTATTATTATCATTATTATTATTATCTTAATCTCATCATTATCATTGCTCTAGAGCCGCATGCCAAGCACACACCCTACCGCTGAGCTCCAAGTCCGGCCCTCATGTCCAGATGCATTTCACCTCTGCTTGGCTCCTCTTGGCTCAGTCCTCTGCATTTACCAGGCTCCTGTCTGTATCCTTACATCAATTAAGACTGCTGCTGCAGTTTATACTTTCTATGGAATTTAATTCTACAATTTAAAACTTTAGTCAGTCACCAAAGGGGTGTGTGTGTGTGTGTGTGTGTGTGTGTGTGTGTTCATATACATGTGCTATGTGTGCAGGCCAGAGAACAGTCCCTAACGCCAAGCTTGAGACTGCTGCCCACCCTCTGTGATCTCCTTAGCCCTGGCAGCTACAGCCACATATGGCCAGGTTTTACTGGAGGTTGGACTCAGTGCTCAGTCTTGCAAGGCAAGCAGCTTACTAACTGAACTGTCTTTCCAGCTCCACTTATTGAAGTTTCAAAAGTTCTATTGAGGACTGAGGGTGATGGTAAACACTTGAGTGACAGACAAAATTCAGTCTTGGGATTGATGGCAGCCATATATATATATATATATATATATATATATATATATATATATATATATATATATACACACACACACATATATATATATATATATATATATATATATATATATATATATATATATATATATACACACACACACACATATGTATATATATGTATATATGTATATATACATGTATGTATATATATATATATGTATATATGTATATACATGTATGTATATATACATGTATATATGTGTATATACATGTATATATGTATGTATATATATATGTGTGTGTGTATATATATATATATATATATATATATATATATATATATATATATACCTGCAATGATAAGCTAGGGTAGTAAATATTGGTTCTAATTTTTTGTTTGTTTTGTAAATACCCAAAGTGATAAAACTTCATTCTGTGATGAATTATTAACCCACATACTAAAAGATAGGAATAGATAAAGTCATTATCATGTTATCATTAGATTTAACTCAGCTTCATAAATTTCCATCTTTATCGGTAGGTAAGATTTTTGTCCACCTGTGATAACTAGATACATGTGATCCTCCCCTGTAACGTCTTCTCCATAAAGCACAGGGGCCTCTGGTTAGAGACCACCAGGATTCTGTTCTTCATTTATTGTGTAGGTGACAGAATTAAAGGCATACTTATTAAGTTTGGAGATTACAGTAAGCTAGCAGAAGTTACAGACACTTGGAAAGCTAGAACTGGAATTCAAAATCATGGTAATAAATTATATAAATCATATTTGAGAAATAGAGAACAAATTCAAGGTTATATTCTAAGCAAAACCCATGCAGGCAGCACACACACACTTTGAGAGCAGACATGACCAGAAATGGGCTATGGACTTGAGATGGGTGGGAACAGTGTTTGAGCACAAGGAGGCTTTCTGAGTAGTTTTGCTCTGTAGTAGGTATGCCTAGGTCCTGTGGTGAGATCTGTAGAAAACTAAGACAGGGCACGTCTTGGACAGTCTCCACACCTGAAGGTCCAGCCACAAGCTATCAAGAGATGCAACCAAATGTTGTCTCCGTACAGCACACTGTGAACCATTGTCCAGAGAGTGAGGGCAGGGCCCTTCAGACACCACGTGTTGAGGGAGCACATGAAACAGGCACAGGGCAGTCAGAGCTTGCTAGCTTTCAGCCAAGTGTGCTGTAAAAGGCTTATGGTTTTAGGATTTAGGGAATCTTTCTTTGTTATATTTGACATTGTATAAGCTTTTATTAAGCTATTTGTTTGATGAGTTCCCACACTTTAAGAGGAAGCATCCAAAAATTAGTAAAAAGTCTGTAAAGAAATGCAAAATGTTTTGGAATATAAAAGGTCATATGGGGAAAGGTTTTGGTGAAGAGCCAATTTAAGACTATTAATGGTATTACAATGCTGTATTACTATTCCAGCATTGACCAGTTCCCCATTGACACAATCTAGAAATGAGAGAAGAGGGGTGGAATAGCAAAGAACTTGTTTTGACATTAAAGGGATTTCCTGATTATACAATACTGTTTTCTACATCTAAATCTTTGAAGGTGCTCAGGATGGGATGGACAGACACCTGGCTGGAAAGCCTAACAGCTGACCTGCTGAAACCAGAAAACTTCTCTTGGAATTAGCAGTCCTCCCCTTTTTACAGGCTACCTTAGCCAGCTTCCTCCTCGGAAGTCTGTAGGATCCACATTATGCTAGTTAGGCAAGGACTTTGACCTTTCAAGACACAGCATTGCATGCTGTCTTGCCTCTCAAATGCCCACTGTTTCTGCGTTTTCTTCACCCAGCAAATGCCTTTTAGGTACCTGTTCTGTACAAGCGGTGGGGGACAATGGACAGGAATGACATTCCTTTGTTCTTCCTTTTCTTAAATTTCCTGGCACCTCCCCTGTGTTAGGCAGTCAGCTACGCATTCAGAATCTTAACACATATACAAAGAATGTTCTAAATTGCTCAAAATACAGCACGTGAGGACTGTTAAGTACACAGAGTCATATTGCGGGGTGGTATGCTGCCTTGTGTCAAGACTGAGCACGTGAGATCTGCAAGTACCCAGAATCACGGTGTGAAGTTGTGTCAAGGCTGAAAAGGCAGTGGAGACACTGTTGCATCGTGGACACTGCTGGTAGATATGGGGACCCGTTTGGAGGAGGTGACTGACAGACAGTTGCAGGATTGTGGGTGGGATGGCAGCCTCAGGCACCAACAGCCACATAAACTGACAGTTGGTTTTACCAACAGATGCAGAGTAGCAGGAAGTATATACAAACATTTGTTTCACTTATCCACTAAAATGGGATCGACTCTGTCCTCTGCCCTTTCTTTGATCTTTAATACAACAATAAACTATTATTTATAGTGACCTCTACTATGAGGTGACCTACATGCTTTTCACATTCTTTATTCTTTTTTTTCACTGTGGGTGAAGGGCACACCATAGTGTTTGTATGAAGATCAGAGAACAAGGCAGAGGTCTCCGTTCTCTCCTCCCACTGTGGGTCCTGGGACTGACATCAGGCAGGGCAGCAATTGTTGTTCCCTACTGAGCCTCTCAGCTGCCCAGCACACTTGGCTTTAAAACTCACTGCACTACACGCAGAGTATATGGAATAATACAGTCCGGAACAAATGCTCAAAATGTGTACAGGTTTACATGTGTCAAACACTTAAGATTACATAACACTACTACTGTATATATACACAAATCAGCAGGGTTATTTGGGGGAGTTGAATCAGGAAGCTGTGTTTGAAATACAATGAAATTATATTTAGACGTCAACTAAAAAGGCGGTTACAAACCATCAGGCAAATTGAGGGAACTTGAAAATATACCATAACTTAACCCAGGCTCAAAGAGACAAGAAGCACCTTTTCTCCTATACATGGATGCCAGCTTCTGACTATATCTATATCTGTGCGTGTGTGTGTGTGTGTGTGTGTGTGTGTGTGTGTGTGTGTGTTGAGAAGTGAGTGTGGGTATAGTTTACAAAACTGTTAAGAGGCAGATGAATGGAGGAGGGGGGTGAAGGAAACCGGGAGGCATAATAAAAAATTTAGCCTGGCAGGGACAGAGAATGCTGGAGGGAGAAGGCTCCAGGTGAGAAGCAGGGTGAGGAAACTGAGGAGGGGGGACCAACCCAAAACAAACCATGGAATCACGTTACTCTGTACACTAGTTAACAGATGAACCCACAGGTTTGGATGAGTTTGGCTCACACCCAGGTCAGGCCACACTGGTGAATACAGGAGCAGAAAGCCACTTCCAGCGTGTGCTTTCCCATGCTATGTGAAGTTCCAACTTGCTTAACTTAACTGTGCTACAGTTTTCTGGGTCTTCGAGTGGTTTTTCAACGAACTTGATATGTGCAAACACATTTACATCATGCTCATATTGCCAGCCCCCCTTTTAAAACAAAAGGATCTATTTTTATTCTCTTTTATATGCCACGTGAGTGCAGTTGCTTCAAGGGCCAGAAGGGGGTGTCAGATCACCCTAGAGCAGGAGTTATAGGAGTTGTAAGCTTCCTGACCTGGTTGCTGGGAACTAAACTCCAGGCCTCAGCTAGAGCATCTCCGTCCTGCTGAGCTCCTCTCCAGCCTCTCTGGTTGGTCTGCAGGATATGCACCCTTGTGGAAGAATTAGTGATTTAAGAACACTTTCCAGTAGAACTGACTACATTCTTCTATGATGATTTCCCAATCTCTTCTCCCTCATTCCTTTTCCTTCTCCTCTTCCTCCCTAACTTCCCTTTAGCTCTAGAACTTTTATCTAGCACCTCAGCATGGTAGGCAGGCAAGCTCTACTGCTGAGCCAGTCACCCAGCAGTATACTCTGTGTGTGTGTGGGGGGGGGGGGGCAGTTCTCTGTGAGTTGTTTCTACCTAAAGATTCCACAAAGCTTCCATTTCCTTTATCTCACTATGAAGGGGGGGGGAGAGTCCCGGGGAAATTTTTTTTTTTTTTTTGTAGCTAGAGCCTCTGTATGTGCAGGATGTTTTACAGAAAAGTAGTAAGGAGAATAATTGGTCGGTCTTCACTCTGTTGAGATAAACGACCAACGCTTAAAAGGAAAATCACCACAATAGTGCATGGCTGTGGCCATGGGCTAGCCTTCTCCACCAAGCACACAGACAGAACACTGCATGTAGAAATCAGTTCTGCGCTTTACGCTTTAGTAGGGAGCCAAGGGGACCGGGAAGGGAGAGAAGGTAGCAGCTGTGGAGCCAGATGGGGCAGTGCCTCTTTCTGGGCATCTGACCTTCTAAATATTTCTCCACGGAATCTTGAGGGTGATCTATCTGCATTGTGATATAAATCCCTAAAATGTAATTCAAGGATAGTGGGGGAAAGACAGTCTTTGAGAAGAAAGGGAGATGAGGGTCTTGGGTGAGGTTTGAGACGGCCATCCCTGCACTCAGAGGCAGACTCTGGTTGTTTTGTTCTAGAGGGTTTCACTGAGTAGTGCAGAGCGGCCCACGACTCAGAGTCCTCCCACCCGGGTGCTAGGATTCATAAGTTGCACAGCACAACCTTTCTTTTAGGTGTGCTCTTAAATGGGCCAGAGTCCTCCTTTTGAAGTCTTTATCCCAAATGAGGGATGCTTCTACGTGTTCCCGTCCCTGATTGGACAGCCATCTTATAATGAAGAAAGAGGTGGGGTGGGGTAGGGGAGAAAGGAAAAAAAAGGAAAGGAAAAGAGAGAGCTAAAGGGTTAAATTATGCCAGATGATAAAATCCTTACATAGCCTCAAGCAAACATTCAACTGACAAAAATGTTATTGTATGTTCTTTCTTGAAAGCCTTAAGATACGCTTGGGTTAATTAGATTTCCAAATATGCAAATATGCCTTAGCGAGATTTTTCTGAAATGCAGCATTTTAAAATGAGGTAGCATGGCATTAATGTCCAATATACTGAATTGTATGAGTATGTCTGAATAGCTTACTAACATATCATATAAATTCATAATTGATCAAACCCATCTATTCCCCACTGTCCATATTATTCTGTTCAAATTGGGTTAGAAGGCTTTATGGAAATTCAATTCTCTAACATGCTTTGGGGGAAGATCAAGGAGTAGTTTAAATTACAGCAGTGTTCTTCAGACCTGCTGGCTCACTTGCCTGGATCGCTGTTTCCAGGGCGCTCAGTTTGGGGAGCACATGCCTCCAACAGCCCTGAGACAGGATCAACTGAAGGAAATGAGAGCGCAAACTTTGATCATAAGGGAAAAAAAACCCAATATTTTAGCAAGGGCATCTGAAATGATTGAATTTTATTCACCTGCTTGTGCCAATGAATAACTTTTAAGATTTCAACTTCTGAATATTCTTTTGGAAACACTAAGAAGAAATGTCATTTCTCTCAGTGTTCCATAAATGGGTTTCTGCTTAATTGAAATGCTCATAGTTTTTCCTGAAAAGTGAGTACACACTGTGTAGAGATCAGAGATTAACATCAAGTGGCTGACAGTGTTGTCAGTGAACCTGAGCGCATGGCTGTTGAGGAGTCTGGCCAACGTCTGGGACCTTCCTGTCTGGCCTCCTCAGTGCTGAGGTACTGGCCCCCATGGCTGTGCCTGGCCTCTCCCGTGGCCATTGTTGTATCCTTATGCTTGCATTGCGAGCATCGGGACCAGCTGAGCTATCACCCTAGCCCTGGAGGCTTGTAAGACACTGTGTATTCTCCAGGCTCTATCTAGCAAACTGCTTTAGAGTGGAGCATACCAACCTCATGTTGAGAGCTTCTAGGCGGCTCAGATGTGCCCTTCCCACTGGACCTAGTGAGGTGTGCACTGCTATCCACAACCTAGAGCAAGGGCTTAAGGAGTTGGCAAGCTTTTTCTGTCAGGCTGTAAGTATTTTCAGTTCCACAAGACCCTAGCTCCTCTTAGCTCTGCTTATCCTGCCATTACCCTGGAGGGAGGCACAGACCCGGGCAAGTCCATGGCATCCAGGTTTCCAGAAACATCTTTTCCTAAGTGCAGCCTGGATTAAGTCTCTCCTGCAGGATTCTGTGACACACTGACATACGCCACCTTCCTTCTAGAGTCAGGGTTGAGAGGACCATAAAGCTCTTGGTGCTCTGGTGGTCCTCAGGTCCTGAGTGTCTCACTATCTTTTTCCTTTCCCTTACTGCTTTGATGTGCTTTGCACAGTTGGTGAGGAGCAGTAACTAGCTTATCAGAGTTATATCCAAAATCAGTCCCTGGGCTCCCAGGTGAGAGCCCTCAGCTTCCTGATGCAAAGGCACACTGCATTTCCTGTGCATCCCTTCTCCGTGCTTGCTCATAGGTCATTTTGATTTATTTCTCAGCACTGGACAAATTGCAGTCATCTCCAGTAAGTTTTGTGTTAAGAAAAGTTTGTTGTAGTTCAATGGATTTTTGTAATGATTCATCACATTTATTTAGACCAAATTTTTTTCAACTACTTTTTCATGGGCCTGATATAGTATGACTTGTCCAGTGTTTTCCATATTTATGAATAGTATATCAAGTATATAACAGATGTGTCTACTCTGAAAGAAGTGGCTAATTGCCTTTTCAGACGAGAAGAAATGGCCCTGCCCTCTCCGTGATCAGGACTGTGTGTTTGTGCTTACTCCTCGGTTTGCTTTCTTCTTATGAGCTTCCTGATGCACACACGGCTTCCTGATGTACACATGGCTTCCTGATGCACATACAGCTTCCTGATGCACATACGGCTTCCTGATGCACACACAGCTTCCTGATGCACACATGGCTTCCTGATGCACATACAGCTTCCTGATGTACACACGGCTTCCTGATGTACACATGGCTTCCTGATGCACACATGGCTTCCTGATGCACATACGGCTTCCTGATGCACATACAGCTTCCTGATGTACACACGGCTTCCTGATGCACACACGGCTTCCTGATGCACACATGGCTTCCTGATGCACATACGGCTTCCTGATGTACACACGGCTTCCTGATGCACATACGGCTTCCTGATGTACACACTGCTTCCTGATGTACACACGGCTTCCTGATGTACACATGGCTTCCTGATGCACACACGGATTCCTGATGCACACACGGCTTCCTGATGTATACACAGCTTGGGAGCTGAAAGCTGAAAGCAGGGATGTGTGCTTATGTTGGGGCTTTGCCTCCTGTAGACTGTGCTGTTAAACAAGTTTTCTTATCTTTCTGAGACCCAGCCTTTTTCCCCCTATAATAAAGACATAAGGAAACCTACATGAGAGAACTTCTTGATTCTTTGGAAACGGTTACCCTCATTATTTCTCTTCTTTGCTATGGCCTTTTTCCCATGACACCCTAGTTATCATAGACTTGAAATTTAAGCTCCAGTCAGAACATTGCCTGATTAGTGTTCAAATTTTATTTTTTAGTATATGTGCTGCCGAAGCAAGCACAAATTTTATTTTTAAGTGTAATTCAGCAAAATTGGGGAAAATATTAAAATAAAACCTAGTGTGCTGTCCAAGTTGTACCGTTCTGTATAGACTGTTCCCATTTCAGCTTGAGAGCATTGTACATGTAATACCTGAGGTTTCATGAACTCATAGGTGGCCACATGATACAGGGAATATAGAAAGTAGAATACAGCACAGAGAGTGATTTCCAATAACAGAAAGCATTGATACTTTGCCATTATGCTTTATCTATGGTATTATTTCTACTGAGTTTGGGGTGCATGTTAGGTAATGCATTACAGGTATAGTATTTGGGTCTTAATGTAGGGGCTGCAAGCTCTCTGTAAAGGGATATAAACTTACCTATCTACATCATTCATGATGGTCCTAGAGACGTGCACAACCAACTGCCAGCGATTGAGGTCTAGTCTTCAGTTGGAACCTAGAAAGATCAGCCTTTGCCAAGCTGTTGGTATTGTAATGACATCCAAAGTATCACCTACCTCTTTGGCTTTTATAACTGTGTGGAGAAAGTGGAGAAAAGATGAGGGGTGAAGGGAAGAAGTGCAAACTCACAAGGCCCCCCAGGAAGGGCATGTGGTGTAGACAGTGGATCCACAAGGCAAATTGGATCCTAATCTTGCCATGCCTCCAAGTCTTACTGGTCCAAGAACACAGCTTAGCCTTCTGTACAGTGCTTCTCTCTTGTAAGAAAAAGCTAAAGTGAGGGACATGTCCCTCCCACCTTTGCATTATTTCAGTCTTATTTAACCAGATTCTCCTTAGTAACATATTGTCTCTAGGATCTGGGTTGTTTATTTTGTTTGTTTGTTTGTTTGTTTGTTTGTTTTTCTCAAGGGAAAACTCTTCCTGTTTCTCAGGGGTGCTAAGACATCTTGGGGATGTCTTTGCATTTTCTGTATAATGTATGTATTTAGATACATTTTTTTTCCTGCAATAATTGCATGTCTGGACACATTAGACTACTACTTCAGACCACTAAATCAGTCCTAATTCAGTGTCTGCTGTCAGTGTCCCATGGACTAGGCAGGCCTAGCTCCATTTGTAGTACAGTAGTTTTTTTTTTTTTCAATAAAGAAGCATTTGCTGAACAGTGGGATGTTGTATATTTAAAGCTGTCTGAGGGAGTACTTCCCATCCCGCACCCAGCTGCTTTGCATTTGCATAGAAACTGCCTGCTACTTTCAAAGGATCTTACCTATGCCTTAGTGAGGGTCTAGGACTTTATATTTTGCAGCATCTCCTTTACCTGTAGAGAAATCTTACTGGTCTACAGTCATTGGGCTATAATTTAATTCATTTTCATGAATCCCAACAATGAGTTAATTTAGCAGATATTGTTATAATGGGCTTTTTAAGAGAAAAACAAAAAACAAAAAGCCCCTCAGACTTCTGCAGTTTCTGTGTTCAGTGCACAGTTCTTTGTCTGTTCCCATGAAAAGACCATTTTCTTCTTTTGTTTTTATTTTCCAAACATACAAGGGTCACTAAACCTCTTTAGAAACTGCCTTTGAATAGTCCTTCTTTGTGTAGAAAAAAACTACAGTATATTCCTTAAATGAAATTCAATCAACTACATTTGTGGTAACTGGGCTTAAAAGACATGAGTGAAAATACCCAGGCAGCTCTTCCGATCAGGGCGTTTGTCTCAGCTGACTTTACTATGTGCTTACCCATTGTGTATCAAACGATGAGCAAAATAGCCAGGCTTCTAATAAGCAAGTACAATATAGACAAAAGAGAACACTGATTTAGGGTCCTTGTGTCAAATGCAGTAAAACACTCTGTTTATAGCAGGTCAGGCTTGGGTTTACAATTAGCACTAATTACTGAGGGGAAAAAAAAATCAAAACCGCAGCTTTAAGGAAGGACACTTTTCACTGAAAGATCAAAGCCTGTCTCTGTAGAATAGGGAAGTCTCTAGCACTTAATTGCACTGAAGTGCTAATTGGATTGTAAGGTGCTTTCATGAGTTCCTCCAATTAGCCAGCCATCCCTGACCAAATCCAAAAAGAAGAGATTATGAGTTCTTAGAGCCTTTGTCTACATGGCTGTGATTTGTATACCTGAGTGAGTGTAGCCTTGCCTTCTTCTTATGGAAATTGAGGTCTTTGGGGTCTCAGTTATTAGCGGCCTATAAACAGCTTTGAAGATAAAGCTATCCATTCTATATAAAGTATTAACTATGTACTAATGATAATGGCACAGCATTAAATGGAAACACACTTTATTAAGATTCTTAGTTTAAAATATGGGAGCTGGGCAGGTACCCATCTTGGCTCAGCGTTATCATCTTGTGTGGTTAGGATGCAAATAGTTTGTAAAACAAGAGTTTGTATGATATTTCACTACTCTTCACTTTGAGTAATTTTCTGAAAAGGACAGATAATCAGTAACTTCATGGTGTTTATTCTCTAAGTAATAATGTTTATATCCCTGAGCATAATTCCGAGCTGTGAATGCTTTGCCCATGCGCTCTGTGCCCTGTGCTGTTTTATTGTGCTTGTTCCGTCATAGAGAGCTCATCACATAAAAGCTCATAGCAGAGGGATTGCTTTGGACAAATCATCCACTCAGATAAAGCGAGTGTGAGCCTTTGCTTGGCGCCTGGCTGACCCCGCACAAGTGAAATAAAAGTTGGCAGCTGTGCTGGTTCACGTGTCTGCTTTAGGCTGAAATCACAATACATCTCTAAAAGTTCCTGCAGAAATAGAAGGTCTGCTAGGACTTCAGTCATCATTGTGTCCCTCAACCATGTGTTTGAACACTTGCCTGGGTGATAAATGTGCTGAGTCTCCTTTGCATAAGGAAATGAAGTCTGTGTCGTTGTCTTGGATTTTTAGATGTTGTGAACAGCCTGATGACATTCCCAGGAAAGACTCTCTGCCTCCCCCCCCCCCGCCCCCCTGCGCCCCCCCCAAGATTTTGTTATTGTTATAAAAAGCCTACAAGGAATTTCTAAACAGTAAAGTTGTTGACTTTTTTGTGCTGAGTGACAATGACTTAGGGTGTAGTAAAGACATAACTTGAAATCCTGTGATCCCAGGGTAAATATGTTTTATGCTGGGTGGTAATACTTTAGGGTAAAGGAAAGTGGTAAAATGATAGTGGTAATGGGACCCAATCTTTTGTGATTTGTACTGTATGTACACACACAAACACACACACACACACACACACACACTTTTGTTTAACTTTTTATTTACCACCTTGGGACAAGAGTCATGTCTATTTTTTCCATTAGTGACTAACATGCCCGCCTACAGTAAGTAGGTCCTTAATAGGTGAATGAATGGGAAGCGTGCTCTAGTACCACAGCCAAACAGCTCCTAACTCCAAGGGTAACCCTTTTATTTGTGAAAATACTTGTATGTTACTAGAAGATCAGAACCCGAGTGTCATAGAAATAAGAAAATTGTTTCTTCTTTGGTAGTTCAACTCTTGCTCTTCCAAATATTTTAGGGTTTTGTTTCTTGAGTTCTGATGGGTTTTGTTGTCGTTTTGGTTTTTCTGTTCTTTATCATGACTTTGTAGCTGATGGCTTCCAGTAATGACTGTCCTCATAGAATAGGTTGTGTGCTCAGGTAAGCATAGCACGGTGTGTCACAGCCTAGATATCCCAAGCTGACTCAGAAGCTGGCTCAGGACTTGGAGGCCAGCCTTGGATAAATATATAGTGAGTTCTAGGCTAGCCTGGGATACAGAGTACAGCCATGTCTCAAAAATGGAGAGAGAAGAGAAGGAATTTCTCACCCAGCTTTCTTAGTTTAAGTTAACCATCATAAGACAAGGGAGTGTGGTATAGGGAGGGAGAGAGAGGCTACCTCCATACACACGTACAACAAAATAAAATAACTGTCTCACATGCAGTTGTTACACTGTTGCCAAAATGGCAGCCCATCTTTAAGCATTCCTTTATTGTCATTGAAATAACTGAAGTTACTACACGAAATTTGTGTAAATCATTGATATCTAGTTAGTTTTTTATCTAATTTATGAAAAACATAGTTTGCTTATGGATCTATATTCCAAAGAAAATAAAGGTATTATTATTAGTAGTAGTAGCAGTAGTAGTAGTAGTAGTAGTAGTAGTATATGTATGCAGTATGTGAATGTGGACGTACTCAAGGAGATCAGAGGACACTTTCTGAAGCTTGTTCTCTTCTCCTACTGAGGCTCCCAGGTTAGCGAGTGCTTTTAACCACTGACGAGCCATCTCACTAGCCTAGCAAAGTTGTTTTTAAGAAATAAATTTTTTAGCATGTTCCAGTTTATCAATTCTAGAGATACAAATCCATGGGTATTGTGAATATATTTAATGATATAAAAAGAGAAGATAAAATTCTATTTAGCAGCTAGGCATGGTGGCACACGCCTTTAATCCCAGCACTCGGGAGGCAGAAGCAGGCAGATTTCTGAGTTCTAGGCCAGCCTGGTCTGCAAAGTGAGTTCCACGATAGCCAGGGCTATACAGAGAAACCCTGTCTCGAAAAGCAAAACAAAACAAAACAAAATTCTATTTTGCACCAGAGTAATGACAATAACTTCTATGTAATGTCTTCCAGATTTTTCATGTAAGTGGTTTCACTTCTATTAGTAGGTATTCCTCTCTTTAAACTGAGAATGTTCCTGCATCAAAGGGTCTATGTTGTATAATCGGCCCCTCTCAGGGTAGTCAGTTATGGGCAGCAGCATATGCAATGGGATCTTGGTACTCATGGTCAAAGCACAGGTTACCAAACGTCAGCAATGCTTTTGCTCCACATGAAAAAAAATCTCTGTTATAAGTTGTAAAGTTTGGTTTTTTTTTTTTTTACTTTGATTATACACACGCTCTTGAGCACACACACACACACACACACACACACACACACAAGCATGCACCCACATGCACTTTCCCATTACAGCCATTTACATGTACAGTTTAGCGCCATTGGTATATTTGTATTGTTGCACAACCATCACCATTAAACCTAGAAAAGTTTAACCACCCCAAGTAGAAACTGGATTTTATTTTTAATTTTAAGCTGACTACCACCTTTTGAAGAGTTAACAATTTACTTTAACGATGTATAGTGTTTCTAATATTGTACTGCATTTATAAATTCAAAGGCATTTCACTATCTAATGAGTTATATTTACTACATGGGATTAATAAATAAAATCACCATTATAAATAAATGTTCCTCTTTGCTTGTCCAGGTCCCTAGAGTCCTCACATGCCCCCTGCTCCATCCTTCTAGTCCACACATGCCTCCTCCCCAGCCTGTGATCATAGGAAAGAGGAGGTGCCCATGAGAAAAATACAAGTAGTAAATGGTTTTTGCATATCCAGTCCCAAGCATTTTTAAATCAGGAATTTTATCAAACATCTACTAAAGAAAAAATGCTTCACACTAATTCCAGGGTATTCACATCTTGCCAAGGGTAGGGTCCTTGTGCTTTAGTCAGGAGTCTGAATCGTGAACGGCTGCTTCCTCTGTTCTTGCCCAGCCTGTGGTGCCTGCTCCCTGCCTCTGTGTGGTTCATCAGAACTTGACTGTATCTGACTTCCGGTATCTGTGTCCTTTGTGTGTATTTTCTAGTGTGTATCAGTGTTCCTGCCGTGGACTGGTACTGCTTTGTAGCCAGCCTGGTTCCAACTCCCACAGCTTAGAAAGCAGACTTGACTTTCTCTGACAGTCAAGTGGTTGTCTTCGCTCCCCACATAGCCTCCTGGGTAAACCTGCTCATACCATGTGACACACTGCTGTGAGTCCTTCCTGTTGTCTCTTCCTCTTGGATTTGGACATCTTTAAGGCATGGATTGTAACATACTTGTATCTCTGATCCCTAGCACAGTGTGTGACAAAGAGAAGGAGGTTGTCAGTCATTAAATATTGTAAAAAGCAGCTATATGGTCATAGCTTCCTGCTTATGGTCATCTAATTAGCCCAAAGCCACATACATGCCACATTTATACTTTTGTTTATTCGGCAGAGTTGGCTATCAGTCTGGAGAAGAGACCAGGGCAATGAGCAGCTGTGTACCTGTGGTAACTTACTAAGGTTAAGTTGCACCCAAGAACCACAGACAAATAAGTGAACTACCCGGCCCACGGGAAAATGCCATTTCTACAGGAGCAGGACCGAAAGGAATTGAGAGCAGCTGCAGGCTCCGAGTTCTGTGCCTGTGCCCCCCTCACCATATCAGTCCTGGCTTTGACTAATCCGAATATCAGTTTCCACAACAGAGTAAGGCCCAGGGATTTGTCTCTGAAGTGGGAAGAAAGGCTGGCAGATTAATTTTAGCATTGGAATAGATCTGCTGAGACAGTCCCTGCAGTAAGTATGGATTTTATTGCAAAGTGTCAAGTAAACCCCTGAGCTTCCCTTGCCGTTGTGGAAGCCGGTGAGCTCACAGATGAGTCAGCGGTCTACAGAGGATGCTGGGAGCTCAGGACACCCACATCTCTAGCCACACGCTCAGCCAGTTACTGTTCACTCTACACCGTTTTGATCATCACAAGGTTGGGAGGACCCAACAACTGCAGTGATTTGGGGGCAGTAAATGTTGGACTTGGTCTTCATGTCATGAGACCTGTTATACAACGTTGTACCTTAGGGATATGAACTTTTTGGCATGATCCAAGCATTGTATTAAAATCCACCATGATGGAGCTAGTGTGTGTCTCACACTGTGGCTGCTGGAGGAAACCAAGGACATGCTCGAGGAAATTTGATGAATGAGAGCAAGAGGGGATGAGGTCGGTCGGTCGGTCGGTCGGTCGGTCGGTCGGTCTGTCTCACAGTATGTGGACAGAAATTGTCTTCTGTTTTGACACAGGGTCTTACCCTGTAGACCCAGCTAGCCTGGAACTCACTACATCACCCAGGAGTGCGGGGTCGGGGCTTGTATATCTGTCTGTGTCTGTGTATGTGTGCCTATATGTGTGTCTCTGTCCACGTATGTGTGCCTGTGTATGTGTGTCTGTCTGTGTCCATGTATGGATGCCTGGGTATGTGTCTGTCTGTGTCTCTGTATGTATGCCTGTGTCTGTGTGTCTGTGTCTATGTATGTATGCCTGGGTGTATCTATGTATATGTGTCTGTGAGTCTGTTTCC
Source organism: Mus minutoides (assembly GCA_902729485.2). Lineage (NCBI taxonomy): Eukaryota > Metazoa > Chordata > Mammalia > Rodentia > Muridae > Mus > Mus minutoides. Next base: position 1,659,634 of record LR749797.1, read on the forward strand.
ATGCTGATGTGTGTGTGTGTGTGCGTGTGCCTGTGTAATGTGTGTCTGTCTGTCTGTCTGTCTGTGTGGGTATGTTTGAGTATTACGATCATCTCATAACACTCATTTTCTATGTGACTAAGAAGTTGAGACTGCATGGGATAGTTCTAAATACTTGGAAGTATACCTCTTTTTTTGTTTTTTGTTTTGTTTTGTTTTGTTTTTCAAGACAGGGTTTCTCTGTATAACCCTGGCTGTCCTGGAATTCACTTTGCAGACCAGGCTGGCCTCGAACTCAGAAATCCGCCTGCCTCTGCCTCCCAAGTGCTGAGATTACAGGTGTGCACCACCACTGCCTGGCTGGAAGTATAACTCTTTATAGAAAGAGCTTTTTCTACTCTGCCATCACCAAGACTGTGAGCGATCATTTCACCAATCAACATCCTTAAATGGAAGTTAATGACAAGCTGAGGACCAAAGGCCCCTGTGTAGGACAGCAGTTTGATGTCCCAAGCACTCATCAGAACTATGGTGGCATGTGTGTGAGTAAGAGGTGGTTCTTTGATGTAAGCACCAAGGTTGTTACCATGGAGACTATATGCTCCAAGTCACTTCCTGATGCTGAAGCACCTGATGTTCACGTCTGCACTAATTTCCACAGAGCCTTGACTAGAGTTGACATTTTCAACTGTAATGTGCCAGATATTAAGAAAAAGAGTAATCTAATGGTATTATTATTCATAAAGTTAAAAATGTTTTGATAATTGCAATAATCCGTATAAATACAAAACATAATGCAAATTCTTTTTAAATATTATTTTAGCATTAAGGCAGAGTTATTTTATATATAATTTCTAATGTTATACTTTATGTTTAGATAAAAACATAAAAAGTAAGACATATTGGGCTAGAGGGATGGCTCAGTGATTAAGAGCACTGACTGCTCTTCCAGAGGTCCTGAGTTCAATTCCTAGCAATCACATAGTGGCTCACAACCATCTGTAATGGGATATGATGCCCTCTTCTGGTATGTCTGAAGACATCTACAGTGTACTTATATAAATAAAACTAAAAAAAAAAAAGGCATACCACAATATGTACAAGAAATGGGTTATGGAGGATGAGTTGGGAGCCACATTAAAGGGTATAGGCTGGAAGGAGAAGCTGTTGTTCAGGGGCATGCCAGGAGCACCTGCATAAGTATTCACCTAGAACCATTGCACTGGCCCTGAAGGACTTAAGTCCATGGGACCAGGCACCACGAAGGCTCTCTGGAAGACCAAGCAGCCAGGAGCTGGCATAGCTTTTCTATTTTCACGAACAGACGTGTGGTGTGCTGTGGGCAGTCCCATTTTGTCAGCTGGCAGTGGTACAGCTGACTGAATTGTCCATATGGTCATCTTCACCCCAGGAGCAGACTTATGTTAGTGCAGAAGGCGACAGAGCAGGGGGACACCAGTGGCAGTGAGGGAGGGATGGGAAGACATCTGGCAGCTGCCACTCCCATGGTTTCTAAGACATCGTCTCAGTCTAACGTGCCCGAGTCATCACCATGATGGGGAATTATGCCCTCTACCTCTGTGTAGAGAGGTATTGACCTCTGAACTGTTCTGTCTCGGACGCGTACCATGTCAATAGTCAAAATGTCTTACAAGGACATAAGGCCTTCCTCTCCGCGCAGAATGCTCAAGACACAAATTGCTGTTGAGGGATACATGTTGATGCATGTTGATGACTGCTCTTCCACCTATGGGGATGACAGATCATCTTAAAGCAGTCCCATCGATATGAATGACACAGGTCTGCCTTCAGTCTTGTAGGTTTCCTTCTCAACTAATAAACTTATTAAATAGAAAGATTGTAATCACCATCTATATATACTTTATATGTACAGGGTTTCTGCATCTGTCACTATCCACATTATTCATTGAGGCAGAGTCTCTCACTGAACTCTGAACTTGTCAGTTCCATCTGGTGGCCAGATTGCCTTATAAATCACCTGTTTCTCCCTCCTAAATACTGAGATTGTAAGTAGCTGCCACACCTGCCCAGCTTTTACATAGGTCCTAGAGATGGGTACTCCAGTCCTCACACTTGTGTGGCAAGTGCTTTGCCCTCTGAGCCATCCCCTCAGCCCACTATTGAATTTTAAAGTAGACTTATCATGTACTCGTGTGTGTGTGTGTGTGTGTGTGTGTGTGTGTGTGTGTGTGTTTGAATTTTATTGAACACACATGTGGAGTTTGGCCATAAACAGTAGAGTATCATGGGCCGGAAGGATCTAGCGAGAGAGATGTATAGTCTACCAGGTAGAAAGCTGACATGTGCCCCTTTTGGAGCTGTGTATCACCACTGAGCTCAGCCATGGAATGTGGGGTGCATCCCTTCCTCCTCACACGAAACTTCTACACGTCAATCCGACAGAATGATTAAGGCTTCTCTTCTTCCTGCATAAGTTTGTTTTTTTTTTTTTTAAATTTAGCTGAAAGCTAACTTTTCCAACCAATGGGGAAAAAAAGGGTTGCCTCCTTGCCTCCTTTCTATTCCGGTGTTAGAGCTGTTTATCAGCCTGTTACTTCCTGCTAGTGCTAATTGGCTGAGTGTAGCATTAGTGCGCAGTCTATGGAAGCAGATGTTGACACCCACTCTTCCCGGGTCTGTCCCCGTCGCTCTCACCTGGATGAGAAACCAGCCCTGACTTTTTGCACACAGGATGTCTTACAAAGTTCTGGTGCCGTGAATCATGATCCCTGACACTGAAAAATTGAGAAAATACACAGGGTTTGGAAAAAAAAAAGGAATAATCAAGATGTGACTCAATTAAGCAAGAGTAAATCATGTGAACTGAAAGCTCCAGGAATTGTGAAGGCTGCAAATTCTGACCTAACTGTGGACTCCATGCAAGTCCTCTTCACCCCTCATAGCACTGCCACTGCCGAGACGAGATTGCTCGGGCAAGCCAAGGCTTTGTCTCAGAGTCACTCACTGGCATTGCTTATCTTAATTTATTTTCCTAACTTATCTGGTAAGCAGAACATCCTGCCTACCCCCAGGCTTTCATCCACTCTACAGGCTTTCATCCCATTGTCTTGGCTTGGTGTAAAGAGCGCAGAATTCTAAAATCACTCATTTCTTTTATTGACTCTATGTGAGATATTTTCTGTGGATCAGCTACAGAACAAGTTAATTTTCACCGTGGGGAACGAACTAATTGTACTATCTTCCAGAACATTCTGGGTGTCAGACTCTTAACACGAATTTTTCTCGAATTCCAAAAGCACCTGTACAAAGGGTTGGCATCCCTACTCTCAGATAAAGAAACCAAGACTTGAGGTCACATAACTTGCCCATGATTAGATTGCCAATTGCACAGAGTTCGTATGTTTAGTCTCTGACATCTAACCAGTATACTTATACCTATACCTTTAGAAAGAAAACCAGATGTTGCCAGCAGCATGCTGTGTGCATGGGACAGAGCTTTGAAAGCTTACTATATATGTGCTGGATGGGCACGCACACTGGAATGACAGGTCCTAGTTATAACTGCAGGGATTCCAGGAACGTGAACTTTTAACAAGTGCACTGAGTAATTCTGACTTATTTCTATTAATCAGCTTCTAAAGGTGTAAGTATAATCATATCCATCATCCACTCATTCATCTATATTTATCACATCTAAGAGAGTTTTTATAGTAACTTTCCTTAGTGTAGGAAAAAAAAAAGATATATCTTACTAGTCGTGTTTTTGATAGTTTTTATGTCTATCCCCTAATTGGTAAGGGTCTTTCTCTGTTCACTGTCATCATCCCAAGAAAACCAGAATTGAATTTGCCTTTTTGAGATCAGTTTCATAGATCATTGGCTGCATGTGTGCATGTACACGTGTGTATAAGTTTGCGTTTGTATGTGAAATTAATGCAGATGTGGTTGAAGTTGTTTTCACTCTAATGGGATCATAACTTAATACTGATAGCTGTCAGTGTCTTGAAGAACCTTTCTGTTGACTCTGTTAGTCTAAATGTTGATTGTGATTAATAGACTCAAGTTCTTGAAGAGGCAGGCTCTTCTAAAACCAGCAATAAGTTACTCTGGAAATCCGTGCCTCAGAAATAATCATGAATTGGAGTAAAACTTGTGGAACGAGACCTTTGGCAATACAATTTTTAGTTTATGAAATGTGATTTTTCATAATTTGGTACATTTTTGTTGGAAAGGTCTATTGGTAACACTAAAGTGCTGCCACATTTTGTCATATTTTAAAAGGTGTGCTTCAGATCAGTTTTCACAATCAATGGAATGATCTCATTTATCTCCTCTGCAGCCTTTTGTCAGGGTCAACTGCAGTAGCCCTGAGCTGCCAGCTTGGTCAAGGGAAGGGTATTTGTGATCTCTCTTAACGATTCCCTTTTTGAAAGTGAGCCATCTTCTTGATAGTCATCATTATTAACTATTTGTGTTGATTTTTTAAAAATAATTCTACTGCTTCTGACACTACTCCTCTAACAAGTTTTATTTTTCCTAAGACGAAGATGTGTTCAGGTAAGAAGAGTGCCTTGTGGTCCGCATTGAATGAGTACTTCTGCTCTGCATTTCTTCCCACTTTATGCATTAGTTTTACTCATATAAAGTATTCTACTTGTCGCAGACATTCTCATATCAGGGGATATAACAGAAGATGAAATCCTTTACAGCTCACTGGCTTTACTCTGTAAAAGGGCGATTTTAAAGAGTCAGTTGATGTATCATGTGGTCCTTGGGCGACCTGTTTAAGGTGTGTCAATGAATTGATGAGTGAAGCCACTCTGGCGCTTCGAAGTGAATCTGTCCTGAACATCTATATTGGATCAGAGCAGAAATTGGATTATCTGTAATTCTCAAGTCTAAATTTATGGAGGATAAAACCGAAGCTTGGGTTTCCTATAATGACCCTCCAGATTCTTCCTGCCTATCGGGTCTTCGGACCTTCTCCAGCCACTTCACCTCCCAACACGAGTTATCTCAGTTTGCCTTTACTCCGAATCATCTGTGATCAAAATCATTTTCTCTCCATCTGCTTTCTTTTCATTCATCCCTGATTTTAAAATGTTTTCTTTCCTGTAGACTCATGAATATGCCATGGTATGCTAACCTTCCTTGTCTAATTAGGAGAGAGAGATCCTTGACTTTGGAGATTGTCATTCTCCCTGTGTTTCAGTCTAAACAATTAAAATCAGCTGCCTCTGCCCACTAATGAGTCCTCAAATTGGATGGAGGGGATTGAAATGGAGCGTTTTCCTTTTTACAGCCCGCACTCCGAAACAGCTCTTCCTGAGACTTCCAGGCCCACTACTTGTGATTCATCTGTGATTCAGCCTAGCTTCTGAGCTGATATTTCCTAATGCGATAGCCTTAGTCCCTTGCAGCCATTGCTAATTTAAATTTTCTTGTCTGTGACTCAAATATGTTCCAGAAAAAGTATTTAAATAGCCTCATTTCATAAAGAATATAATATAGTTATTTTTATCTATCTTAATGTGGGGGGGGTGTGAGTGTGTGTGTGTGTGTGTGTGTGTGTGTGTGTGTGTGTGTGTATGTATGTGTATGTGTATCTGTTTATGTGCAAGTGCACGTTTATTCAGGCCCTGTATCTTGTGGGTTGTTTGTTTGAAACACTGTTTTATTGGTTTCGAATATAACAAGTTGTCAGAAGACAGCCAAAGAACACGTGGGATCCAGCTCCCACCAGGGAACAGAATCACAAGCCCATGGCCTTGTGCCCTTCTCTTTTACTGTGTGTTCTGGGGCTCTAGTCCAGGTTCTTGTGCTGACAAGGCAAGTACTTTTCTGACTAAGCTATCACCAACCTCCCCCATTTTCTTTTGGATGTATCCGTAGTATTTTTACCTTTCTTCTTACTTGAACTAGTACATTAAATAAAATGTTTTAAAGTCCTAATGAGTCAGAACTTAGTTTCCTTGCTCTTAGTATTTAAATATAAAACTGATAGGCATCTCGTTTATTTTCGGAGATATGTCAATAACAAGTGACATAGAAACAATCAAAATGAAAATCTAGAATTCTACATATAAATATATATTTCATCCATATATGAAAAGTCTTATGAGAAATACAAAACAATGTACAGTTTTGTCATTAGTAACAATTTGATACATATGATTAAGTATCAGAATAATTGATGAACCTAGTCAATGCTCTTTTATTTCAGAGGATAGAGAAATCAATGTGAATTAATTATTTTGAAAAGCTTCATTGAAGATCTGGTATTTGCACTTGTCCTTGAAAGATGGGCACAACTTCAATATATTTGCCACACCAAAGACCTCTATTGATTTAATTTAGATGCTGAGAAAGAAGCCAAGGATTCTTTTCAGGTTTCATGCAAGGCTAACCTGGGGAATGAGGTGACATTATGGGAGGACGATGTCTTGCACACTGGCTTGAGAGGAATTAGAGACTCTAGTTTGGACTTTGCAAAGTGTGATGTCTGCTACCTCTCTAGAGGTGGTGGGACTTGGGAGAAAGGAGCCAATGAATGAAGTGGACTGAAGTCTCATGCAATAGCCAACTTTATTCATTACATCAGACAATTTATACTCTGGGGTCAGGAAAGGTCACCGGAGTGATGTCCTCATGGGTTCAAGCTGCATGCAAGTACAAGGACAAGCTTCGTGTGGCACAAACGTGTTTTACCATCAGCATATAGAAAGCATAGTTTAAACATTTGAGTAACCGTATCAAGCTATGATGAGGAATCTGCAGTCAACCCACTCCACTCCACCTGAGAGGGGCATGAATCCCACGCCGAGACCAAGTCGTCGGTTATGAAGGAACTTGACAAGAGTCACAAGACTCTTGCCTTCTTTTCTCGGAGTTTCCTCACAAGCATTCAGGATTCTCCCAGGATTCTATTCTTGGACTACGTCCCAGCCATGTCCAAGAAGAAGGTAGGAATGCTAAAGGCCAGATGAGACACGAGGGCTGGTAATGAAGACAGAAGTTGAACAGTCTGTAACACGGTGCGGTGGATAGACTAAGGCCAGTCGCCACACGTTTCCAGCTTCCATTTCCTCACATACACAGCAAACCCTCAGAGCTGAGGCCGGGGCTCTGAGGTAGAACACTTGCCAGCCCGTGCAAGTGCGGCAGCTCAGCTGAGAACTGCAGCTCAGCTGAGAACTGCAGCTCAGCTGAGAACTGCAGCTCAGCTGAGAACTGCAGGGTACAAGGTAGGACCTGACTTGTCTTTTGCCTTCAACAGTCTGTGAAGAAACCTCTCAGAAGTTCCCATACATAAGCAATCGCTGAACTCAAGGAGGTATGTCTGACCTCTGAAAAGAGCGGACTGTTCAGTGGGAATAAAGGAGGAGGAGCTGAGCCTTGAGGAACAGTGCAGTTTCTAACTAGAAGACAGAAGAGATGAGTGTGTCAGAGGGCAAAAGCTAGTTTCAAAGCAAAGGAACTGGCTTGGGGGTGCTGGGCAGGCCACAGCAGAGCAGGCAGGGCAAGGGGCTGCGGCAGCAGTGTGGCTGGCCCCACAGACTTCTGTCTGGTGCTTGTGTCTGGAGTTGGGCATCCTCGTGTGTGTCTCCCTAGAGCAGAGTTTCTCAAAAGGACATGGTGACAAAGCATAGCTTGTGTACATAGTATGTGTACATGAGTATATAAGTTCACTTCTTGAGGATTCTAAGAAAAGTGAAGTCTTATTCACACACACAGTGTCATTCAGCTAGAATGTGTGAACAGTTTAATACACTGTTTGTACCATTGAAAACTTTATCCTTTGGTCTGCATTTTTTAATGCATTTAGCCATTTAAAATGGAATCCCCCACCCACAAAATAAATACATCTCTTAGAGATTTGAGGCATTTGGTGATGTATTGAAATAATACTCTGAACTGAGCCCTGAACTCAGCAAGCATTGGAAGAGCTTCACTCCACAGCCCGCCAAGGCCTGCCAGCACTTCTCTCAAACTTAACCCTTTCATTGTCACCGGTTATGTGGGGATGCTCATTATCTCCAGCAGGTCTGTATGTGAAGTCTACACGAAGCTAATAAGGTTAGTTGTCAAACATGACGTGAGTTTCGGTAATACTGAGTCAAAGCGTGAAAACTTGCCAACACCTGAAAATTATCTGCTGGAGTTTCAAGACTGTTAGCAATACAGAAAAAAATTGATTTTTTAAAAATTTTTACTATTAAAAGAGTTAGGTGATTATAAACGAATGCGAAAAGCAATTGTAAAGATAAACAAAAGGTTTGAAGCAGAGGAACCACCAGAGAGAGACACAGCCTCTCCCTCCTCAGCCCTCCTGCTTCCTCTGCCTCTGTCCACAGCACCCAGAAACCCTTGCTAATCCGGATGGTCCACCTGGCTCCAAGTCTTCCTCTGGTTACAGCCTGCAGCATTCCTCAGGGTCCATCCCTCCCCTCCCCTCAACTCCTACTAAATATCCCTGCACATTTCTATATTTAAAGCCAAAATATAATGTTTATGCTTATCTTTACCGGGGCCAGGTAAGGTATGTGACCAGTGTTGCTTATCTTTACGGGGGCCAGATAAGGTGTGACCAGTGTTGCAAAGCCATTTGGCTTTATAGTCTTCAAAACCTAGTTTTGTACAAGTAGGGGTTGTCTGTGTAGGTCCTGCTTTCTGGCCACAGAACTTTCACTGCCACAGCTGAGCTGTTAAAACAGCCAGCTTGTACTTTATCTTCTTACTCTGCATGTAGTTAGCTTCCAATGCTAAACTATTTATGGTAACAAGTGGTTATTGTAACACACTATGTCCTACCTGCAACATTATTTATTTGTATCACAATGACTTCTTCATTTTTAGAGAGATAAGCTGAGACTTAGAGAACTAAGTTAGTTTCCTGGGTGGCACAGGCTAGTGACTGTCAGAGCCTGGACTTAGAGCCTGTTGGCCTGGTTCTTGTGTCCTGCCCTTTATTGATTGGTCATCTGGGTGAGAACATGTTCAAGGCTAGCATGTAAATCCCAGCACTCGGGAGGCAGAGGCAGGCGGATTTCTGAGTTCGAGGCCAGCCTGGTCTACAAAGTGAGTTCCAGGACAGCCAGGGCTATACAGAGAAACCCTGTCTGGAAAAAACAAAAAACAAAAAACAAAAAACAAAAAACAAAAAACAAAAAAAACAAAAAAAAAAGAGGTGAACCAGCTTTCTTTCTGACCTCATAGGACTCCCGTTTAGCAAAGTCTGGTTACTACATCTCCTCTGGTGGCCCAACTGGCTAAACTATGCCTGCCATTAACTGCCAAAATAGATCCTTCCTCCAGGTATCAAGGGACATCAGCTAAACACCTGTTCTGCCCAAATCTTGAGGCTGTCTTCTCTTACTGCCGATATGATGATTACTAAATAGACGTTCCTCACATCTGCAGCATTCTCTAGTTATTGTGACTCTAAGGCTTTCCAACTCTTCCGGCGTTCTTTTTGACAGAAGGATAGATAAGGACTATAAGAGGAAAATTAAGCAAGAATATTTTCTATATGCATTGAAACTGTGTTTATACAGCTGAAGTCAGAATGCTCCAGCACATCCGGCCCCTGAGCTGGAGCCAGTAATGAGTCTGGCTTTTTTTTTTTTGTACATCACCCTGTGACCTGCCACCTAGCCAGTCCATTATGACAATAGCAGCAGCAACTGTGCCCCATGCATCACACAGTGACAGCCTTTCCAGTGTGTCCCTGCCATTTATTAGGACATTAATGGCCAGCCATTCTCCAGATGCCCAGCCGTGACTATCACACAAAGAAAACATTAGCTTTCTTGGACGTCGCTATTATAATTCGGAAATTAGTTTTGCCTTCATGGCTGCATCACATTTGGAATCTCGCTTTGATGTTGTTATTACTTTGCGCTCGTGGTGCTCATGATAACTGTCACACATTAATCACATCCATCATGTGATTCTTAATTTGCTCTATTATGACAAATGGATTTAGACACAAACTTGCAATTACCTATTTTGAGGTTAATAGCAGAGTTGGGGTTGTAATTGGTTCCCAAATATTCAATTTAGAAAAATTATTTCTCACTCTGCTCTAAAACATGCTCTAAATGAGCAAATTGTATTTTTTACTATCTCTGAAACATTGTGCCAGATGAGACCATATGAGACACAGGAGCATAGTAATATGCCCATACGTTATTTTTTACTGAAACAGGATCTTTGTGCATTATGGGATAGAATTCTGTCCTTTGCCTTTAACTCATTTGTTTGTTTACTTCATTTACCTAGGGTCAAATTATTCTAAAATATTTCACTTTGTATACTCTCTGTGGAGCATCACATGGCGATTACTCTGGTTTTAAGTTACCTGGCTTGCTAACTTCTTACAGTTAACTGTTTACTCAGCTTGTTTTATACAGTAGCTTAGAGTTCTAATCTTGGCATTCCAAAGGGCAAAACAGAAAAATCTTGATGTTGGGGCTAGCATGAGCACACTCTCTCTCTCTCTCTTTCTCTCTCTCTCTCTCTCTCTCTCTCTCTCTCTCTATATATATATATATATATATATATATATATATATATATATATATATATATATATATATATATATATATATATATATATATATATATATATATATATACATATACACACACACATATACATAGCAAGATTTAGCTACCCCAGGCTGCATAGTAAGGGACTTATCTAAAAAGGTACATATACAAGTTATTAAACTTTCAGAATTACTTTTATATTCTTGTGTGGGGGTCTTTGCCCATAACTGTAGGTGCACATGGAGAGCAGAGGCTCAGAGTACCTAGAACTAGAATTACAGGCCATTTCAAGCAGCTGGGCATTGTTGCTGGGAAACAGGCTTGCCCGGGTCCCTCTACAAGAGCACTGTGTGATCTTAACTTCTGAGACATTGCTCTAGCCCTGAACAAATGCTATGCTCCTCCTTGGTTCTTGATTACTGTGTGTTTGCAATGGCTGCTGATCTGAAGTGCTCTCAGGAATCCTCTCTGGGATCAGGGTGTTGGTTCTGGGTGCTTTCCGGCTATAGCCTCCTCTACCCTTGGCACAGCAGGGTTGAACCATTCTGCTCCAACCACTGCTAACCTCCACCTCTTGTTCATTTGAGTTCCTCTGCGTTGCTAGGAGACCTTTTCTAACAGATGGTAGTAACAAGGCTATAGGTATGCAGGGCACTGGTCAGCATCAACCAGAAAAGGTTTCGAAATGTGGCAAGATGGAGTTGAGGGTGATGGGGCCCACTGGAGAAGTCGCACCGAGACGTGGGGACGATGAGAGTGCTCTTCCGTCTCTAAGTCTTGTTTCATCCACTTCTTGCTGGACTGTGTGCAAGCCACTTGACGTGTGTCAGGATCTTCATCAGTTAAATCATGCTTTCAATCCGATGGCCCGGTTACAGGTTTTAAAAGTTATTTTGTAACGTGCTTAGTACTTTGTTGTCTGCTCAGTAAATACCAGCTGTTATTATCTTGACCATCCAGTTTGTCCTATTAGCCAAAAATGAAATGAAATGCTTTCCCCATAGTTCTTATTGGATGATCCTTCAGCCAGTACTTTGATGAGCCATTGTGAGTGTGTCCCATGTCCCTCTCCCAGTCAGGATCCCTAAGACCGAGAATTCAACTCTTCCTCATAACTAATGACTTCTGGATTCTGGGGTCAGCCCTGCTCATTAAAACATATGAGACATATTTTTCGTGGAAAGTAGTTTCAAATATTCAAAATATTTTGCCTTATATTCTTCTCAGAGCTAATTTCCAGGGTTCTCTTTGCTGTTTCATACACATTGTTTCTGGGCCTAGTCCCTCTGCTTGCTCTAAATTGGTCAATAACCATCAACATATGGAGCCCACAATTAAACTTAATATTTCCTGAGCAGTGGAATAAATTATATTCTCTTCTTTTGCAAGTTTGTAGTCTGTTGGGCTAGGGGTTCAGAGGGAGAGCCTCAGGTCTTAGATCCCTCTGTGTGTGTGCACTGTCTGAAGACCATGTCCAGACGGCTGTGCTCACTTGTGCACTGTCTGAAGATGGCTGTGCTCACTTGTGGTTGACTGCCTCCTTAAGGTCTCTTCCCATGTAGGAAAATGCACTAAGCTATTTTTGGTACCCTTGGTATTTTAACCCAAATAAAAGGCTTTTAAATTAAATGTCATGATCCCCTTGTTACCAAGAGAATTATAAGAAAGGGAGTACATATTGGGAGAAATATTTGTCAGTGTTTACTAGGGTTGGGGGGTTTTGTTTTGTTTTATTTTTGAAGTGCATCCTAACCCTGCTGTCACCCATGTGACAGTTCCAATTGGTTGAGGAATGAGAATAGCTTCTGTTTCCTACCTTACTGATAAGAGCCTATAGAATGGCCAAGTTTGAAGACAAAAGCTAATTCTTAATTGCATAGCACTTTAGAGCAGTGTAAAATCTGTCCTAAGTGGCTGGGAACATCTCCTATCAGATTATCATTACATAGGGCAAGTTTTGGGTTTTTTGTTTTGTTTTGTTGGGGTTTTTTTTTTTTTTTTTTTTTTTTTTTTTTTTTTTTTTTTTTTTTTTTTTTTTTTT